>CAHIKZ030001835.1:297500-385000 GCA_903632075.3 Acanthosepion pharaonis | reverse complement strand
CTTTGTATGGCCTTCCACCTTTTGAACAATTATTCCATTTATTAGTTTTTATTCTATATACATTTTACTTAGTACTGGATCTTGTAATGTTTCTAGGACAAATCTATTTATTGCTAGAATGTCAGTTTCTACCCAGTGCAAAAATTCATCTTCCATATTTTCTAATATGGTGTCTTTTTGTTTCTTCTTAAAATGTAATCTGGATAATGTATCTACATGCATTTCCTTTTACATATTCAATGTCAAAGTCAAAAGCCATTAACTTTATGGCTCATCTTTAATATTTTGGAAGATGCAACCTTCCTCAGGTTAAAAATGAATTCTAAAGGCTTATGGTCAAACTTGAACATGAATTTTCTAGTACTCCAGACTATAGCTAGAGTCTCTTTTTCTATATTTGAGTAATTAGATTCAGTTGATGTTAATGCTCTAGAAAGATACATAACTGGGCATCCTTCCTTGGCTAAGATTGCTAATATGGAATTTTGACTAGTATCCATAGTTAATGTAACATCCTTTTGGGGGTCAGAAATCTTGATAACAAGTTTTTTTACAAGAGCATTTTTCAAATTCCCAAATACTGTTTGTTGTATATTAATCACTTGATATTTTTATTTTACAAGACTTGGCAAACACTTCAATTAGTTCATAATTTTTAGGAAAGTATTTACTATAAATAAAGTATTCTAATTCCTTGTTATTGAAGGGGAAAAAACTTCTAATACTTTCTGTGCAAAATTCCATATTTTGGAATTACCCAAGATATATTTTTTTTACAAGTAAATACACATTTATCTTTATTAAGTCATTTCAGATATCCTTAGTCTATTTAACACCTGGTTGATTTTTGTTTCAAATCTTTTTTATTGGTTGCACCCAAACATATTATCATGACATATTAATATATTTTTGATGTAATGAATATGCATACACCTGGGTTCCCCCTCACAGTAATATGATTGGCTGGTGTCAGCCATAAATACAGACTGATGTGGAGGTGCAGGATGACAACGAGGACACCTATTGGCTACGCCTATTGTTTACACATATTGCTGACCACTTCGACAAGCACCAGTCCATTATAGTTACCTGCTAGATAGTCCTACTCGGTTACTGTAGTCCAAAACCACTTTGCTACTTCAAACAAATATATCCCTTTTCAGGACATTAATTTTATATCCTCTCTTAGAATGTTTTCTATTACTTTTTGAAAGATGGCACTTGCTGTTTTCACTCTATAAGGCATATGAGTACATGTAAGCAGTCTTGGAGTTTTTAATAGTGATTTCCTTAAATTTATCATAAATTTGAATTTGATGGTATGTGCTTTTTAGATCAATTTTCATGAAGAATTTAATTCCTACTAATGAATGTAGTATATTTTCAATGGTTAGGGTAGAATAAGAACCTTAACAAATCTTATGGTTTACACTTATTTTATAATCACTACAGATCTTAAGATCATCATTTGGTTTTCTCAGAATGACTATAGATGATGCCCATTTACTTCTCTTCAGGTGGAACATATTCCAAAATACCTTGTTCAACCATTTTACATAGTTTTGTATCTAGCAGGGATAATAAGTAAATTGAAAGTCTGCAAGATTCAAAATATGAGTGGTTACAATTTTCTTTCCATTTAATAATTGCTTTATAATCTTTTAACATTCCATTTAAGGGTATAATCAGACTTTTCAGCATGAATTAGACACACACTATTAACCCTAAGCAAATCCGTTCCTATTAATCTGTTGTGTTTATTACAGTCCGCAACTACAATAGTAACAATTTTGATCATGGTGTTCCTTCAAAGTATCATAATGTTTTTATGCATGACCCATCAAAAGTTTAAATGACTTTTATATATTAGTTTACCTATTTGTTCCCAAAAGTTCTTTAGAATTAGTATTACATCACTGTATCAATATGCATTTTTAAATGCATTCAATTTAATTTCCATGAAGGTATTTTCTTTCTTATTCTTCTTTATTTTAGAAAAAATCAGTTTCACTTTTTAAAGTGTCTTTCATTTTTTTTGATATTCTTTTTCTTTTTTAATTTACACACCAATTGAAAATGATTTTTCTTTTTACAAATTTTACATATCTGTTCCCATGTCAGAAATTTTCCTCTTTGTTTCATGCTTATAGCTACAATATATGCATTTTAGTGTTCTTTTTTTGTGTCCATAATTTCAGATTGATTTTTTTTTCACCATTTACATTGTTTGGACTATTGTCCTCATCTTTGTTGCCATATTTATCACAATGTTTTGGCCGTTGTACTTTCCAGCATTCTTCAGGTGGTTAGAATGTCGAACTGAACCCTTTATTTCACTCGCTGGAGTAGACTGTTCTAGTTCCACGTCTAATGGATGCCAGTTATCAGTTATCTCCAAGTTCTCGATTGCCTTAACCAGGTATTGAACTACTGGATCTAATGTTTTTATTCACTGTGCCGTGTATCCTTGAGGATAAACAGATACTGATTTTTTTCCTTACTGAATTTTTCAGTCAACTCTTGCTGTTGTATAAATTTGATACATGTTCCTAATGCCATTTGGTTTAATTGTAACTGTTCTAACATTTTAATTCTATGCAAAGTATCATACACACTTCCTATAAATCTTAGTTGAATTAATTCCTCTTCAACAGACATTGTTTCTTGTCCTAAATGTTGAAATTCACATACAAAAAAGATCCTATCGGTGATGCCATATTGTTATGATAACTCCAAGTAGGGATTGTAGTTGTATGCAGCCAGTATCAGTTCTACAGTCATTGTATTTAGACATGCACCCACAACGCAATGAGATGCAACACAAAGGTTGAGTTTAATATGGGTTTATTAGCAATACAATTCTCAAGCCCCTTTGGCACATCCCTATTTTGGGGATACCTCAGGTGCTGGGGAATAAGCTCAGCCCCCTCCCAAATGGGATGAACTACCTAGGTAGATAGCCCCCTGAGGTTTGAGCTAATAATACTGGCAGTGGAACAAACTTCTCTGCCAATCAGTCATACAAGACATTGCTCATATCACTGTCAACAGTACAAGTATCATTACAATTCATCAGAATAATCAAGAATCTATACTGGCAGCAAACAGCATGCATACATATAGGAAACGTGTTCAGTAAATATACAAAAATAGAAAGGGGCGTAAGGCAAGGATGCGTCTTCTCACACAACCTGTTCAACCTATACAGTGAGGCAATTCTGAGAGAATTGGAAACCCTACCGGGATTTAGCATTGGTGGCCACAATCTTAACAACATAAGATACGTAGACAACACAGTAATGATTACAGACATGAAAGAGAAATTACAAAATCTCCTACAGAATGCAGCGATGGGGAGTGAGAAGAAAGGACTAAGCATAAACTACAAAAAGACAGAATGCATGGTCATCAGTAAGAGGAAGGGCTTGAAATGTGATTTGCAGCTAGAAAACACTAGAATCAAGCAGACAGAGAACTTTAAATATCTGGGAAGTGTCTTGATAGAAGATGGTAAGTGTGACACTGAGATCTGTAGGCATATTGGGATGGTTAAGGACACATTCTAAAAGCTGAGCAGAGTATTGCGAGACAACAGGATTTCTTTGGTAACAAAGAAAAGAATACTAAACTGTTACATAACATCTGTTCTTCTTTACAGCAGTGAATGTTGGATGATTTCCTCAAGGATGAGGAAGAGACTCAAGGTGACAGATGTGGTTCTACAGAAGGATGCTAAGGATATCATGGACCGAGCATGTGAGCAGCAATGAGGTCTTAGAGAGGTTACAAACAAGGAGGAGGCTTATACTTAATATCAGGAAGAGGCAGCTGAAGTTTCTGGGACACATAAGGAAGGAAGACCTGGAGAATCTGATACTTACAGGTAAAATAGAGGGAAAGAGAGACAAGGGAAAGCAGTGTGTGACATACCTGACGAGCTTGAGCAAGTGGATGACAGAACATGATCTGGGGGAGGAAGCAGAGGGAAGGAGCTTGCTGAGAGCTGCAAGGGATAGAGGGAGGTGGTGAACCATGATCACCTGTGTCCTGAAAGGACATGGCACATAAAAAGAAAGAAAAAAAGAACATAGAATTTGCAATGAAATGTGACACAAAATCAAGTTTAATGTGGGTTTGCCAGCAGTACTGTAGTAAGCCCACTCATCACTTCCCCAATTTGGTGACACCACAGGCACTGAGCAATAAACCTAGCCTCCTCCCAAAAGAGATGTACTCTCTGGGGGTTGGCTCCTTTGTGGCTTGAGCAATATCTTCAGCAGAAGCGAGAACTCCTCTGTCAGCCAATGATACAAGACAATGCTCATACCACTGATAAGTCCAAAACCATTGCAAATACTTTATGTAGCAAGCCTATACATAATTACTCATACACTATATATATATATTCTAATTGGTGCTAGTACTAACTGAAAATAACCACTATTAAAAAAAAGTACTAACTAAAAAAAGCTTTTGAAGTAAATGCTTGTAATTTTAAAAAGGTGAGATCCTTAGCATGAAATATTGACACAAAACTGTTTTATGCTATTAAGGATGTCAATAACACCAAGAAAATTATTGGTATGTGTTTATCAAACAGGATTAAGGTAACTTTTGTTGATATTTTAATGTCTATTTGCGTCATTTTCACAATTGTTCCACTTTATGTACTGTAATGTCAAACTTGTTTAAATTTTTAAAGATAAATAAGCCCAGATTTATCAATACAATGGTAACAAGATTTATTTATAATGCTATTAAGAATTTAGTACATTTACAAATAAGTTGAGTTTATGATAGGTAATATGTATCAGGACACAGTTGCTATGGCAATAATCTATGGTTAAATCATGTTGTAAACACCAGTTCTCATTCAATCACCAAAGTTAATGAGTGTCAAGTCTGGTCAGTACTTGGGTGGAGGACTGCTTGAAAACACCAGTAAGTAACCTTCTACAATGCAAAATATTTGGGCTTTAAATAGGCCACAAAGGGTTGGTAAGTCATAAAAATAAAAAAACAAATCATTAAAAAAAAAAAAAAGAAATTATGGCAATAGTCAGATGAGGAAAGTAAAAAAAAAATTAATTGGAGTTTTTAAAGCATTCAATCACTGAAGTTAAAATAGGCACCAGACATCATATGTAATCATATGTACAAGTTAAAGATACAATGATATCATCAGTTAAGGAGGAGAATGACCAGTGAAGATTTTAGGCTGGAATTCTACCTTTCATATCAGTTGATGGGATCCAGAGACAAGACCATCAAAATGAATAATATTGGTTATAAAATCAAGTTCTTTTTATCAGTCTAAGAGGAAATTTTCTCCATTTTTCTGAATATAAGTGTTGGAATGAATTGAAAAATTTTTGAGAGAGGAAAAAAATGAATGTTGTTTAAGAGAAATGTAAAATTTGGCAAAAGATTTTTTTTCATTCATTTCATCCTAAGCAAGGGAATAAAGTCACTAAAACACAATTGGTTACTGAGTGTTAGAGAATATGAGAAAAATACTATTTAGGAGAAAGAACAATTAAAGAACAAGGATTAAGACAGAAGATAACGACTGATATTGCATTTAAGTTTTTGAAGATCAAAGTTGGCTGGAAAGCTATTTCAACTGCAAAATGGTGAGACCTTGCTGCCAATCTAGAACTGCATTTAAATTCATAAAGTCTAGGTACCATAGAGGAAAGTTCATTAGAACAATTACAATGAAAGTAATTAACTGGGCAATGTAGATTCAAACTCAATAAAAACAGTAATAGCAATAAATAAGTGGTACTGAAAAGAACAAGACAAGATATACCTTAACAGGGATAATGGACCGAGAATAGGCTCCCCTTGTAGGTTAAATAATTTTGTTTGACTTTCCTTGAAGGTAAGGATAGTTAGATCAATGAATACCTGAAAAGGCCAGAAGGTTCAATAGCCAAAATGTTGTAATAATAACAACAAAGATGATGACATTAGTTGAAATATAAACAATTTAAATAATGATTAATTCAATATAAGATGAGAGAAAATGACAAGTTCTAGTTTGACTCTTGACTACAAAGAAAATGTATGGAAGATTGATGCAATTTACCTTTTTTGTTTTTTCTTAGAAAAACTTCATTACTTATGAGTGATACAAGAATAATCATTACTAAACTTTTAAAAAGTTGAAAAATTGAATCAGGGGAGTGATTAAAATAAGACTAGAAATTTCCACATAAAATTACAGAGTGAGGTGATAGGTTATCATTCCCAGACTGGATATGTCTTCTGCTAAAAAAGATATGGATTCCTTCATGACCCAAGAATTCCATTTATTACCAATCACTTTAATAACCATGAAGTTAGAAATGGGATATTTACTCATTTGTAAGTAAATATTACATTTAGTTAAGGCACTCAAAGTATTGTGTGGTAAACAGAGAAATGATATAATTCAAGCTAAACAATAAGTACCCAAATTATCTCACCTTATTCAATATTCTTTAAGCATGGTTTAATACAACACAAAAGCAGAGTATGAAATGGATGTAAGAAGATGCAGAAAATTGTAGGAAGATGTAGGTAGATTTTTTTAATGAGATGAACCTGCTTGCCTTGAAATATCAGCATTCAAAATTTTGGTCCTCTGGAAAACACACAACTATCTCAAACACAAGGTAAGCTCAGCTTAGTTTGATCTAACAAAAATTTATGTATGTGATCATCATTGGTATGTGAACATACTCCTGTAGCATAGAAAGGCCATTACCTACTGTTACCTTTACAAACTCCTATCCTATAACTTTTTGGTGTATACGTATTATTTATACTTACACACCAAAATGTCAGGGGATATGAGTTTGTAAAGGTAATGGTAGGTGGTGCCACTATACCTCAACATGAAAAAGTCCAGACCTATATTATGCTCTGACAGCTGGTGAAGGAGCATGAATACTGGCTTGTAGCAAAACTATGTGAATTATTAGATTTTGAATGTATTATGATAGGTATTCTATCTGACAGATGTAGTCTTGTCAACAGAACGTAACTCTTTTGTAGTTATAGCGATACTGCCTTTTATACAGTACCTCATTTACATATCACTACACCTCGCTCAATCTAAGAGGATTTTACTTTTAGTTGATCTTTCACTATTATGAACAACCCTTGGAGACATAATCTGTCTCTGATAGTGAGTCTCTTTATTTCTTTTTATGAGAGATCTAGGTCTTAACTGATTCGCCTCATTTGAGTCATGATATCTCCGGTCACTCTCATCCCCCAAATATTCCTCACTACTATTGGATACACTCATTCTCTCCGCCCTCTCCTGTTCTTCATTTTCATATCTCTGGTGGTCTTCCTGATTACTTGCAATACTGGATTCATTCATCCTTTCTTGTTGCCTGTTCTTCTGCTTCCTCTTCCTCCTTTTCCATAACTTTATGCCCTTCATGAGCCAGTATGTTTGTTAACACAGCTGTGTTAAATCCCTTTTACACCACAAAATTTTTCTTTTCAGGACTTGAATCCTTGTCCCTTCTGTACCACACACTTTTATACATTGCAAATGACATGGTAATCAGAGCTCTTATTTGTCTTCACATCAATGCAGATGGGTTTTGTCTTCTGTCTGCATGTGGAATAGCTCTATAACTTAGGAATAATCTGGGTAAATATCTTTCTATATCACAATCCACTTGAGAGAATGCCTTTAATCCCATTTTACCATTTTAACCATTCTCCACAATTCCATTTAACTGTGAGTGGTAAGTTGGTGTTTTGTATAGAATGCAGCCAATACATTTTAACCATGCATATAAACTTTCTTTACAAAACTCAGGTGTATTGTCAGAGACCAAGGTTTTTGGAACTCTATTTCTTGAAAACACTATCCTCAACACCTGCTTCACAGTAGTGGCTTTTCTATCCATGATTTTAATAACTTCAGGCAACTTTGAATATGAGTCAACTAATATCAGAAATAGTCCTATACCTTTAATGTAGGCATGATCTGTATGTACTCGTGTCCACAGTTCCATTTCCTTTCGGCCAAGAGTGAATTTTAGCTTGCCTAAATTTCTTTATTTATGCACACTTTGGGCATTTTTTAACATACTCTACCATGTCTCTGGAATAGCCTGGCCGCTATGCTTGCAACTTTAACCACGTTTGTATATCCAATACACCTCCATCTATATCATCATGCATGGCTTTAATTACTTATTTTCTTAGAGACTGTGAAGATAATATATCTCCATTATATATAATTCCTTTTTCTATTGTTAATTTGTATCTCGAATCTTTATAAGACCTCTCAGCCATAGAGCTATTTCTCCATGTATTTCTCTTTATTCTATCCATAATTCTATTCAACACAGGTTGGATACTAGCCAATTTAAGGGTAATATGTCCATTTCTATCCAGTGCAAAATCCTATCCTCACAATTTTCACTTGCTTCAACATTTTTACTCTCAAAATTTAACTGAAATAACACATCCCCATGTGAAATAGTATTTCCTTTAATATATATGATTTCAAAGTTGAACGCCATAAGATTAATTGTCCATCTTAATATCCTGGCAGATGTGATCTTTGGCAATTCTCTTCTGGTTGAATATAAATTCCAAAGGCTTATGATCAGATTTTGATAGAAATTTACTTCCCAGGAAAAAAATTCTAGCTCTTTCCATGCTCCACACAATTGCCAATGCCTGCTTCACAATATTTGAAAAATTCACCTCTGCCGACATTACTTTCCTGGATAAGTACATTACAAGGTGATCCTCTTGTGACAATATTGCAGCTATAGCACAGTCACTGGCATCAGAAGTTAATGTCAGTTCTTTTGTTGGGTCTAAAATTTTAACAACTTAGCCTTTTTTAATTTCTTGGGAGCAACTTTCTGTCTCTTTTGTCCATTGAAACTCGGTGTTCTTCCTCCTTATTTTGTTAAATGGTTCCACAAGGTCACTATATTGCGACAGATATCTTTTATAGAAATTGGTTAATCCTAAAGATTCTAACTCATTTATTATTTCTGGGTGCAGCTATTTCTGATATCTTATCAATGAGTTTATCAACTGGCAATATACTGTCTTTGAATATTGGATATCCTAGGTATGAAGTTTTTCCCAATTAAACTTGCATTTATTATGATTAATTTTCATACCTATGCTATTTAATTTTGTCAAAACTTGCTCCATTTTACTTTTGAGCTCTTCTTTACTGCACACACAAATGCCAATGTTGTCCAGATACACACTTATATTTTTAATCCCCTCTAAAACTTTTTGATGGCTTTTTGGAAAATGTGTCTTGACATTTTTACTCCAAATGGCAGACAAGTCCTTCTTATTAATCCAATAGGGATGTTCATTGCGGTGACTACTTGAAACTTGCTATCAATTTTTATCTGATTATATATATGCTTGCTTAAGGTCAACTTTAGCAAAGTATTTCATACAAGCAAACTCATGGCATGCTGTTTCAATGTTTGGCAATGGGAATGAATCCAAACAGATCTGGTGATTCCTGCCCACCCTATAATCGTCAGAAATTCTTAAATCTCCATTGGTCTTGTGTATCGCCACAGTGGGTGAAGCCCAAATGCTACCACCCTGATTGACTTTTTCTTATACCCATTGTTTCACCATTTTGCTCAGCTTAGCAACGACTAAGGGTAGCATGTGAACAGGAACTTTTTGAGCTCGACTATACATTAGTTGACTTCTTTCTTTAAGCCAAATACTCACCTTGTATCTCTTTAATAATCCAAAATCGAGTTCTATGGACATCATGGAATTTATCAGCTTCAATGTATCCACTCTTAGCATGTCATTTTATAAAAGAACATGGCTTTTGATGTTTTCCACCACTATGATGGGTATTATCTTGAATTTGTTTTTTGTCTAAAATATGCCTTCAAATTTTGGTGATTAACCCATTGAACTGTTTCAATTGGAGAATACTTTTCTTTAACTTTGATCTACCCAATCTTTCCTTAGTATCAAAGTAACATCACTTTCAGTACCCATCTGCATGAGTAAAGTTACTTTATTCAACTTTACCATTTCCCTACTTTTATCCTGTGCTTTCATCTCAAATACTTCTGTACTTTCAATTGGATGATCGATATTTTCCACTTTTGCTACTCGTTTTTCATATGTGCATACTGTCTGGAAATAATTCCTCTACCATTTCCCGAAGGCTGGACACTTATTTTTTTCTTTTCATGTTCCTTATTGCAATATCTGCATACAAGTAAGCTTTTAGTAGCACTATAAGTCTCCATACAGCCTTTGGAGGCATTACATTTTTAATCAATACCAATTGTTGTAAGAATTACACACATGCCTCCAGATTCATATTATGAGCTTGAAGCCACTCTAGAATTTAACTCTTGTATGAGAGGCCAAATATTCTTTCAATCAGTCTTGGCACAATTAGCTTGTCTTTGATAGACATTTTTCCAAACCCATTCTTTCAAACTCAGAATATCTCAACACTTCTTTCAATCACTGTACAAATTGCATAATAGTTTCAACCAGTCTCTGTCTACTTTTGAGAAATTTAGTTCTTTCTGATATGATCTTTCATTTTTTTGGTTATATATTTGCTTTTATGATGGCAGCAATCAGTGGCGTAGCTAAGTGGGGGTGAGGTTGTGTGGACCGCTCTGGGTGCCAGACACAATGTCACCCCCAACAAAATTTTTCAACCAGGCTAAGGTGCCAAAAATAGTCTGAAAACAGTGGTGGAGACAGGGTTTCGCAGGCTGGCATATGACCCCTCAGAAATAATTTATGACCCCCCAGTTTTGTCCCTCTGTCAGAAATTTTCTAATAAATTGTCAGGAAATTTGTGAGTCGGAAAAATAGCAATGTTTTCAGCTTTTGATTTGAACTGATTATTTTGTTGTATTGGATTTTATCTTGGATCTTACATGTAAACAGTAACGTACTGGTCAGTAGAGTAAAGTAGAGGTAGAGCATGTATAAAAATTTAGCTACAGCTAACAATTCAGCATAGGGTGAATCGAGGTCATTGGGGTGACATTTGAGTGGACCGCCATGGGTGACGTTTACTCTAGCTAAGCCACTGGCAGCAATTTCTTAATAGGCTAACTCTTCCAACACTTTGGAATAGACCATGACGGGGATTTTTTTATGGCCTCACACCCCACTGAGGCCAAAAACAAATCTGTAACTTCATTTTCTCCTCCTCTAGCTTTGGTGTTTGTTATATTCCATGCTAATAGGAATATATATTTGTAAAACATGGTGGATTAAATAAGTAAAGTTTTATTGCAAAAACCAGTACAATAAGAATAAAGGCAACAGTTATGCACAAGGTCGTTGCAAGTCAATCCAGTAGTGAGTGCTACTATTGGAAGGTCGGTAGTTCTTGTGTAAGTCTGAGTTGAACTCAACAGATCCCAGCTAGACTCTGTCGTCCATTGACTTACAGATACTTATAGGTAGTTACTACCTATATTATAGTCACTCATGGGGGTGACAGGTTATTCCATTATGTTATGGTCCGGTTCCTTGTACCACGGTGATAGTCCAGGGTAGAACCAATAAAGAAGAACTCGAACACAGGTATGGGATAACACAGATATATTACAAACAGGAATATATACAGAGAAGTAGAAGTGTTAGTATAAACAATCAGGTTTAGTAGAGAGAACAATGTAGTCTCGACCAGTATCACTATTCCAATGTCTTGCAGTAATTGTCTGAATACGACTCTGTTTCAGACTGCCTCTGACTCAACTCGACTTGAACTACTGACTCCTTGCCTACTCCTGAGGCACAGTATTTATTAAGTATGGAATAGTCCAGTATTATTATTATGGATAAGATCCCATAACACATTACATCAGTGTCCTTTAACTTTTTCACTCTCACCGACGCTACAAAACATGCACCAAGGAACATAGATGAGGGCATTTTCATTCCGGGAAATATTACAAGACCTCAGTTTTCTCCCATTCCTACTGTTGTATTCATATGTGTTATAGGTTCTCTGTGTGGACCTAATAGTGAGAAGTATATACCTATTTGTATATAATTTCTTGTATAACAGTGGTATATAAAATCTTTTTGAGAACAATGTATACGTGTCTTTCTTTTCTTTCAGTCATTATGATCCTTTCTTCTGCTGTGTTTAAGTGTTAGTATGGATATACTAATATGGTAACTAGAAATATTCTTTCTTTCCTAGCACTTCCAACAATGCAATACTACTATACATGAAATTAAGTCATATAACATTATTAAAATTAAAATTATCTTTGTCTATTTTAGTATGTGCGACACGTAAAACAATGACTTTTAGCATTTGTTACTTAAAAATAAATCTAAAACTCTAAACAAAATTGACATTTATATCAACAGCTGCACTTAAATCAGTCTATT
Organism: Acanthosepion pharaonis; assembly: GCA_903632075.3. NCBI lineage: Eukaryota > Metazoa > Mollusca > Cephalopoda > Sepiida > Sepiidae > Acanthosepion > Acanthosepion pharaonis. The sequence continues at coordinate 372,595 of CAHIKZ030001835.1, read as the reverse complement.
ATTTAATGTTTTTGAAATTTAATTATCTGTTAAATGATTTTGAAATTGCTATGTATTTTTTATTCAGTCAAATTCATTTCTAATTGTACTAAGTAACTATTTTCAATGAACTTTGAAGTTTACACGCATACACACACATGCACACACACACACACACATATATATAGTCAACACATAAATGTGTTACAATCTCATAATGCAGAACATAATTTCAAATGAATCAGATTTTTTTTTAACTCTATTGAGAAAAAACAAAATTTTATCCATTTGAATTTATTATAGTGGAATAAATTAGAATTTAGTTTTGTGCCTTTTCATATCTCTGAGCTGTTTGAATATCTTAACAACAAATTGCTTTCAAACTGAAGATAGATATTTATTATATTTGGGAACAAATTACTCAAAGAATATATCCCAAATTAAAAATCAGTGACTAAATTGGTACATATTGTTAGAATATAACCTTACACATGATGATAAAACTCTGTTGAAGTTGGTGTGTATATTCTGTATATAAACAGGCCCCAAAGTTATATTGTCTAAGCAAGTCAGTTTGCAGTACAGTTTTCAAGATGTTGATAGCACTGTGGATCTTATTTTGTTGATTTCACTATTATTCCTCAGTATCTAACGCATATAAATAAAATAATTCTTACATAAAAAGCCTAAATGCCAATGGATAATTCCAATGAAAATCAAATTAATAAAAAGTGTTACCTTTGTTCACTTAACAACAGATCACTTTAGCTATAATCAAATGAAATTGAAGAAAATCTTCATTATACAAATATCTTCAGTATTTTTTAATGGAGTTTAACCAATCTAATATAAAATCTTCTTTATCAATTAACACTTTGAACCCGACAGTGATTTAATTTGTTGTAATAATTTATATATTAGTTATCTATCTGCCATTGTCTCACATCTGGTGAGCATCTGGAGCGAATATCTATTGCATTCATGTCATGTGTTTTTTCACCAATCCAATCATTCTGATTGTTCAACTTTTCATTTTCAGATTAAAATTTCATGTAATCATCTAAAGAGTGATTTAATTTGTTATAATTTATATGTTCCTTATTTGCCTGACATTGTCTCACAACTGATGGGCTTCTGGACAAAATATATATCGTATTCTCATCATAGGTACTTTCCCCAATTCAATCATTCCGATTGTTCAACTCTTGATCTTCATATTAAGATTTCATGTAATGGTCTAAAGAGAGATTTAATTTTTTATAATAATTTACGTATTAGTTATCTGATGGGCGTCTAGAGCCAATGTCTTTTGTATTCACATCATGTGTTTTTTCGCTAATACAATCATTCTGATTTTTAAACTCTTTGTCTTCACATTAACATTCCATGTAATCATCTAAAGTGTGATATAATTTATTGTAATAATAAAATATATATTCTTTATCTGCTTGACATAGTCTCACATCTGGTGGACATATGGAGCCAATGTCTAATGCATTCATATCATAGCTACTTTCACCAATTCAATCATTCTAGTTGTTCAAATCTTCATCTTCAGATTAAGATTCCATGTCATTGTCTAAAGAGTGATTTTGATCTTGAGTCAATATCTATCACATTTAGGTTTGTATGACAATCCACTCATTCTGATTGCTCAATACTTCATCTTAAGATTGTATAAAATTAAGATTAAGCTTCTATGAAATTGTCTAAAGATAGATTTAATTAGTTGCAATAATTTACTTATATTTATCTGCCTGCCATTGTCTAAAGAGTGATAAATATATATTGTAATAATTTGTATATTGGTGATTTGCCTGACATTATCTCACATCTAGAGTGCATCTGGAGTGAATATTGCATTCACATCATAGATTCTTTCACCAATCCAATCATTTTGATTGTTCAACTCTTCATCTTGTGATTAAGATTCCATATAATCAAAAGACTGATTTAATTTGTTGTAATAATTAATATATTCTTTATCTGCCTGTCACTGTCTCACAGCGGGAACTAATATCTATTGCATTCATGTTAAATATAGTTTAGCCAATCCAATCATTCTGAGTGATCGACTTTTCGTATGCAGATTAAAATTTCATATAATTGTCTAGTGTGATTTAATTTGTTGTAATAATTTATATATTCATTATCTGCTTGCCATTGTCTCACATCTTGTGGGCATCTGGAGAAAATATTGCATTCAGCTCATAGGTTCTTTCACCAATCTCTTCATTCTGATTGTTCATTTCTTTGTCTTCAGTTTAAGATTCCATGTGATTGTCTAAACTGTGATTTAATTTGTTGTAACAATTTATATATTCATGATATGCCTGCCATTGTGTCACATCTGGTGTGCATCTGGAGCCAATATCTATCACATTCACATCATAGGTACTTTCGCCAATTCAATTATTCTGATTGTTCAAATCTTCATCTTCAAATTAAGATTCAATGTAATAATCTAAAGAGTGATTAAATTTGTTGTAATAATTTATATATTCTTTATCTACTTACCATTGTCTCAGATCTGGTTGGCAGCTGGAGCCAATATCTATCGAATTCAAGTTATAGACACTTTCGCCAATCCAATCATTCCGATTGGTCAAATCTTCATATTCAGATTGAGATTCCATGTAATCGTCAATAGATTTATTCAATTTGTTGTAATAATTTATATATTCATTATCTGCCTGCCATTGTGTCACATCTGGTTGCATTTGGAGTCAATATCTATCACATCCATGCCCTATCAATCTGATTTTTCAACACTTCATCTCCACATTAAGATTCCATATAATCCTCTAAAGGGTAATTTAATTTGTTGTAATAATATTGAGAATTTTTATGTGCCTGCCAATTTTTCACATCTGGTTGGGGTCCGGAGCCAGCATCTATTGCATTCATGTCATAGGTTCTTTGGCCAATCCAATCATTCTTGGTTTTCAGATTAAGGTTCCATGTAATCGTCTAAAGATTGATTTATTTTGGTGTAATAAATTATGTATTCTTTGTCGGCCTGCCATTGTAACACATTCAGTGGACATCTGTTGCATTCACATCATAGGTTCTTCCTTCACCAATCCAATCATACTGATTGTTTAACTCTTCGCCTGTAGATTAAGATTCAATGTAATCGCATAAAGAATGATTTAATTTGATGTAACAATTTATATATTCGTTATCTGCTTGCCAGTGTCTTACATCTGGTGGCGTCTGGAGCCAATACTTATCGCATTCACGTCATAGATTCTTTCACCAATTCAATAATTGCGATTTTGCAGATCTTTGTCTTCAGATTAAGATTCCATGTAATCGACTAAAGAGTGATATAATTTGTGTTAATAATTTATATATTCGTTATCTAGCTGCCATTGTCTGGAATCTGGTGGACATCTGGAGCCAATATCTTTCGCATTCAGTTCATAGGTTCTTTTGCGAATCCAATCATTTTGATTGTTCGTCACTTCAATTTAAGATACCGTGTAATCGTCTAAACAGCACTTTGTTTATAATAATTTATAATTTGTTATAATAATTTATGTACCTGGCATTGTCTGAGACTTGGTAGGCGTCTAGAGCCATTATCTATCGCATTTACGTCATAGGTTCTTTCGCCAATCTCATCATTCTGATTGTTGTACTATTAGTCTTCAGATCAAGGTTCCATGTAATATTCTAGATGTTAATAGTTTAGCGAACTATTATTTTCATCGGGAAGTGTATCTCTGCTCATACTTCCTCAGGTTGACCGTAAGGATCAGATGCAAGACAAAACAAGGAAGTCAAGGCAGCAAAACTTCTCCTTGAGTCAGAAACATCATACCAGTGCGAGTCCTAAAGACACCGAGACAGGCTCGTTCATATACTTGAGGACTAAGAGATTCAATGGGAGGCTTGCTTGGGGATGCATTTGCATCGCTACCACAATTTGAATTAGTATAGTAGATTGTTATAAGAGTGGGGGCCTGCAAAATGTAAGTTATCTATTAAAAAGTAAATAAGTAATTCAGGCTGACGAAGGGGAAGCATTATGGATAGGAGGGAGGATTATGGCAAGTGAGTGTAATAAAACGGCTATAATATTTTAAAGATTTAACTTAGTATAAGTCCCAATATCCACTTCTTTGGAAAATGGATAGATTCGACCGTAATTTAAGGAAAAGATAAATAGATAAAAAAAAATATCAATATGAAACAATAAAAAAAAAATGAAAAAAAATGACATTGTCGAAAACATACATAGGAGTGGTTGGTTGGGATCTTGTCCAAATGTGTGGCAGACACAGAATATTCCTGATACTTACGTGGGAGTGGGTGGGTAGTGTCACTGGTCGAGAACAACGAACTTATCCTACTAGTCTAGATGCGTACAGGACATTTGCATACCAGACAATTGCGTCCTTAGACAAATGCGTCCCTCGATAATTGCGTACCTCTGATAATTTTTTAAAGCTTTTAACGGCAATTACCATAAATTTTGAAAAAAAAGCATAGGTAGTAATCATAAATTTTTAAAACAGGAATAAAGTTAAAAAAAAATAAAAATTTATTTTTTGTTTAAAATGCAGTGACAGATTAACAGTGTTGTAACATCGCTCTACACATCGCCAGTATGTTTGTTTTTTTGTTTTTTTTTTTTTTTTTTTTTTGTTTGTTCCATCGGCGTTTTTCTTCTGATAGTGGTAGAGCTGTAATTTTCCTCATAATAACTCATGCACAAATATTTTTCCACCAGTGTTTGATTTTCGGAACTTAGCCATGGGTTCCAAATAAAAACATAATCTAAAATCCATAATCAAATTACATAGGAATCAGCAATAAACTTGAAATGGCCGAAATGCACATATTTCATCATTTTAGGCTGCGATTATTTTTATTAATATTGTTCAAAATTGTTTTAATTGACAACATATGATTATACTCATCAAATTATATAAGTAAGTAAGTATCAACAATAAACTGGAAATGCACAAAATGCTCATATTTTGCCATATAGGCTCCGATTATTGTTACTATTGTTCAAAATTAAATTTGACATCATATGATCTTAGTCATCAAATGAAATAATGTCAGCAATCTGGATCTGGATCTTGCATAGTGATTATTCAACCCGGTCGCCTTCTAACATTTCAATATTGACCGACTGAGAATACTTCATAATTACGACCGACAAAAAAACTAATTACCGCACGATATCAAGATTTTCAGGGTTATCGCATATAAATGTTTGTTTATTAACGCCCATTGTATTGTATATTCCTCTTCCAATTTAATCATGACAGCGTGATGTTTCGACCTGCTCGCATCATAACATTTGAATATTAAACGACTGAAAGTATAATTATAATTACGTCCGACAACACGAATTACCGTCCGACAATTACCGAAAGTAGGTCACGTGCAAAAATGTCGACCGCTGGTAAACACTGATGCTTTGAAGCACGTCCGCTTGGCGGGTGACGACTGTTCAGCAATGGATTTTCTATAAAAGCAAATACGGAGCTGAACAGTCCCACCCACCACAACCATAACCCTTTCAAGCAATCGGTGATTTCGGCATTCTGTCCATTACAACGGGTTTTTGTTGTAGTCGAATGCTTCCTGTTAAGGCCAATTCATACAGATCTTACTGCTGCTTCACCAACGGCCAGCCGGTTTATAATGTCATTTTTATGCGCTTATAAACCTAAGATTATTTTTAATAATAATAAAAGCTGCATTGCGGCCATGGTTTCTTAGTAATTTACCACTGAGCTACCAAGAACGCTACGTGAGTGATGCATTTTGAAATTACAATAGAGACAATAAAGACACAATATTCTTCACCATTACAACCAAACGAGACCGGATCCACGCTATGTACATTATCCTGCGAATGATATATCATATGGCCTGATTAACAATTCCGAGCCATTATCCACCTGTACAGCCAAGCTTATCTACTGACCAAGCTCGACATTGATTAACTTCAATGATCGTACGGGAAGAGATTTTGAACGTGATGTTGTCGCAGTGTGCCCAAACACCACTCCCACCTTTTCTTAAACAACCCCGGATATGCCTGCCGGTAGAGAAAGGTCACGATCCTTGTGTGCTAAAAAAAAAGCAACGACATCCTTTCAAACTGACAGAAACACACAAAACTCAATTTTCGCCACTAAACAAAAAATAAAAAGACCTTTAATTTCGAACCGAAATTAATTTAAATACAGTCAACAAACACCGAACACACTTTTGACTGTAATTAATACGGCCCGAAATTAATTATATTCATTTACTTGTTTAGCGTCACCGCTTCTCTTGTATGAACCGTCATATCTAGATGCCCGAGACTTCGCAGCGGTTTTTAGCCGGCCACGGAAGCAGCCCGGCCGTCGGGCTGGGTTGCGACCATGGCAAAGTCTAGTTTGGACCATATCAGGACCTGCTAAGACAAGCTAAGACTAACTTGGACCAGAACTTGACTAAGTTTTGACCAGCTTGGACATGTTATGACCAATCTTTGACCAGTGACCCTATGCGGAAACGCTCGGGTTTCCCACGTAAAACGACCTTGTGTCACATCTTGACCCCGTGGGAATTAAGTAAATACCGCCGGCCACGGAAGCAGCCCGGCCTTCGGGCTGGGTTGCGACCATGGCAAAGTCTAGTTTGGACCATATCAGGACCTGCTAAGACAAGCTAAGACCAGAACTTGACTAAGCTTTGACCAGCTTGGACATGTTATGACCAAAACATTGACTAAGCCTGGACCAGCTTGGACATGTTATGACCAATCTTTGACCAGTGACCCTATGCGGAAACGCTCGGGTTTCCCACGTAAAACGACCTTGTGTCACATCTTGACCCCGTGGGAGTTAAGTAAATACCGCCGGCCAGGGAGCAGGAAGCCTTCCTGATTTGCGACTTTACGCGCCCAGTCAAGTCGACCAAGCCCAGCAGCTGACGGGACCCAGCAGCAGTAGCAGCAGTTGTTCAAACAGTCCTTTTCAGGGCTAACTTCCGAAAGTCATTCGATCACCACTCTTCAAAGCTCCACTCACTTCACTCTTTGCTACTGCCTTCCCTCTGAGACGCCAGCTCACTCCTGCAGCGTCCAGCACTCCTGCAGCTTTCAGCTCACTCCTGCAGCTTCCAGCTCACTCCTACCGCTTCCAGCTCACTCCTGCAGCTTCCAGCACTCCTGCAGTCTCCAGCTCACCCCAACAGCTTCCAGCGGACTCCAGCTCACCCCTGCGGCTCTCTACTGACGTCCCGCTACCTATTCCAGCACCCACTGACGATCTAATCCAGTGCCCACTGACGTCCAGCACCCGTTAACGTCCGGACACCGTTCCCGAACAAACGACTTGTCGTCTTACCATCCACCGTTCACAAATAAAGACACGATTTCCATCGTCTACAACGGACCATCTGCGTTTGTCATCTTTCTTTGCTATTGCCATCTCCTTGCCTTTGTGTCCCCTATTTTAGTTGTACGGTCGATTGGCACTCACACCTCTCGGCCCGCTGCAACAATGTGTCCATAAGCCTTTTATTTCTGGTTTACGCTGTTTAATTCTAGAATGCATTCAATTAACTACGTACCTCCAAAGAAAAGCGATACCTAAGGTTTAAAATGAATGTTTAAAAAATGAAAAAAATATTTCTTGAAGCTTTTATTTTAATTTCAAGCTAACAGGTTAAATTTAATATTTCCAATAAGCAAAATACTTTGCTGAAATTGTTGATTTTAGCGCCATTTTTAGCCACCTTTCACCAGAATATAATAAAAATAAAAAATATATTTTTCTAAAACTTTATTTGAAGAATATTAACTGTTTTAAATTAATCTGATTTGAAACAAATATTACTGATTTTTAAAAATGTCATAGAAATGCATTTTTAGTGGTAGCTGTTTAGGTAAATTTATGGAAGTCCAATTATTTCTGGTCGTTAACATCCAAAAAGGTAGGTTTCTTCAATATCTAATTGTTGATTTGAGTTAAGCATATACATTTGCACGGAAATAAGACTTTTTTGGAAAAATTTGAAGGGATATTAGCGCTCGGGTGTTACAATATAAATTTACCGCTGTTTATTTAAGGTGTTGACATGGGGACAGCTTGAATGTCATAAGGAAGTTTATCTACAGTAGATACATCTGTAAAACATAATCGAGAAATATAACGCGAAAGACTTTTTTATACAATTTTTAAGTAATCTTTGAAATTTAGGAAAATATTGTCCGGAATCTAACGTTTTATTGAATTTTAGATACATTGACTTTAGTTTAAATTTACTATAGTTATTGTTCTTATTTTATGATAATGTCATGCATGGATATCCGTATCTATAACAATCGGAATGTTTATAGTACATATCCTCAAAAAACTTTTTTACAGTATTGGGGATCACTAAATTGTTATAAACTTTTTGATTTATGATTAGTAAATATAAGTTTTGCTTAATAAAAATATCACGTAATAGCTAAAAATTAATACAGAATTTTCAAAGATTTAAAACTTTAATAAAAATATAAACAATTCTTGTAAATATTCATTATTGATCGAAAAATGTTTTTCCTTGGGAACATAGTGTCCTTAATATATCTTATCCAGAAAAGCAATTAAAAGCATTTCTAATTAAATAATGTCTTAGTTTTATTGCATTTTTTATTTTACAATTTAGAGCAGATTTTGGATAACTGGAAGTTTTGTTTAAAAAAAAAAGAAATTGATGATTAAAATTATCCAAGGGTTACTGCTTTTATTTAATGAACATTTAAGTTTTACAATTTTAATTTCTCGAAATTTCAAAAAAATAAATAAGTGTGGGGTAAAAACATTTTTACCAAGATTTTCTAAAATAAAAAAATTCTAAAATAATTTAATTCATTTGTGAATAAGTCCTGAAAGTTTCATTAAAATCCATCGATTATGCCACTGGGCCATCATAACGATAGTACAAAAATTTGCATAATGTAGATTTGAGCATTCACTCTTTGGAGTTGAAGAGAAGATTGTGGTTAGAGTTGGGGATAGGGTTCAGATTGTATCTTTCCATTTTCTCTAAAATAGTGTAATTTCAAAATGCATCATTCACGTAGCGTCCTTGGTGAGTCAATCGCAAGTTACTAAGAAACCACAGCTACAGTGCGGTTTCGAATCCGGCTTTTATTATAAATAATCTTAGGTTTATAAGCGCATAAAAATATTATAAACTGGCTGGCCATTGGTGGAGCAGCAGTAAGATTCATGTGAATTTACCTTGACAGGAAGCATTCAACTAGAGCAAGAATCTGTTGTAATGGACATAATGCTGAAATCACCGATTGCTAGAAAGGATTATGGTTGGGTATCGAGGACTGTTCAGCTTTGTATTTGATTTTATAGAAAATCCATTGCCGGACAGTCGTCACCCGCCAAGTGGACGTGCTTAAAAGCATCAGTGTTTACTAGTGCCCGGCATCTTTTCTTGGCTTTTCCGCGTGACCTACTTTCAGGGAAAAAGATTATTGCACGTGTGTTGGAAGGAGGTTAAGTGCTTGGCTTAAATATAAAGGATTAAGAGAAGGAGAAATTATGGTCGTGATACTCTCTTGGGTTAGGGTTAGAAAATTTCAAGAGAAAGTTTTGTATTAAGAGGTAAATGGTTAGTGATTGCAGAGTTGGGGTTAAAATTTAGGTTTATGTTTGGGATTTGTGTTAATGCTGGTTTAGCATTCTACTACCACTTGCTATCGACTGCAAATTTTGTGCACAAAGTGGATCAGAACCATGATATTTCTTTGACTCTTGATTGGTCAATTAATCCCAATATCATGCTTTCGTCTACGTCCGCATGGCTAAAATTAATTTACTGCCCAAATCTGTCTATGTGTTTCGAGCCTATCACGTGACATACAACATTATAAATACTAAACGACATTTTCAACTCTACCTCTTTTCATCTGTTTTTCTCAGAGCCACATCAATGTAGCTCAGTGAAGAGCCCGCGTCTGTCCCTTATGGGAAGACGCTATGACACACGCACACACATACGTACGAACATTGCACGTCTCTTAACTCATTTTATTCAATTCTACAAGCAACGGAAACTTATCAACTTCTGACAGTGAGTTTTGAGGCATCAAACAATTCGCCAAACAAATTTACGCCGTTCAAATCTTTGAAGAAGTTTCTAAGTTAGATTTCCTAACATAATCCTAAACTTCGAATTCATTCACTCACTCACTCACCAACAAACTACACTTCAATTTTAACAACTACAATTTTTATCGAGGCAACAAAAATTTTACTCAAAGAACAAATAGTTTGCCAAACAAACATTTTATTCAAAAAGCAACTTTGAACATAACATAATGCAAATTTACTTCGAGTCAGCTATCTTACAGCCAAAAGATTCTTAATATTTAATGCACAATTTACTCAAAAGTTATAAGCTTAAAAGTTTATCTTTTAAACATAAAATTCAACTTTTGATATCAACCAACATTTCATTTACCAATTTTGATTACAACAAACTTTTCAGGAAGAACACAACTTACTTTTTTCAAAAGACTTTACTCATTTGTTGAATCAACTTTATTCACGTAATATTTAAACTTCTATCTTTTTATCTGTTTCAGTAACAAAAAATATTTTCAAAATTCGACTGGTAAAGGGAGACAACTCTTACCTTAATCTCCAATATCAAACTATGACAGAAATTTACGATGTAAAATATTATTTAATCTGAATTGATTAATTCTTTGAAAATCCTTTTAGTGACAGGAACATTGAACAAACTCTCTATCTGTCCTAAAGAACATTCTCATTCTCATGTGGTATATATTTGTTTTATTCTTTATTCTTGTTTTTCTAAAAAGGAATATTGTTTGTTTTATATTTTGTCGTTGATGACCTTGTGTCATACCCAAAGTTAATTGTTTGTGGAGAAGTTTCTCACGCAGCCAACAAAAATAATACCTTCTGATATATACATATTTTCCCAAATAACCTACTCCCCGGCAACACTGGCAATGGTTAGAGTATCAATTAAAATTAATTTTGAGCAATATTAAGACAGATTAATGTGAATTCTTTTAGTCAAAATTATTTCTCAAAATATACTAAATACAAGTCTTTGTTATGCAAACAATATAACGAAACTAATTATTTGAATTCTGGTGAATAGAACGCGCAGCAGAATCAGTCCGATAATAGGACACGAAAACTGCAGGTTCGTCAAAGACACGGGAACAAGGAAGGCAATATTCATGCTCAGAATGTTATCAGAAAGAGCAATACAAATGCAGAAGGACTTGTATCTGTTTCATAGATTACGCAAAGGAGTTCGATAAAGTACGCCACAAAGATCTGTTAGAATTGCTCAGTAACCTTGATATATTTTGGAAAGATATTAGAATGTGACATCTTAAGGGGTTAAAGGATGGATCGAAAAACATAACCAGAGATGATAAATTCAGAGGTTTTTTTTTTTGTTTACAAAAACCAAATGGGCGAAGTTGTCAGCACGTCTACCAAAGAGTAACGATATGAAGGCCTCCAATGACTAAGTCTGGAATGGAGTCTGGCTGGGAGTGGAGTAGCTTTATTGTTGTTTTGGGGATTTTAGTCGAAAAGAAAGTCATCTGGATAGCTTGACCCCACGACGGTGTAAGGCTGAAATCCAGGTTATGTAATATGTATGAGACAATAAATGAGATAAAAATTTGTTAAATAAAGCATTGTTGGAGAATTGTAATATTATTTTTTATCACTTGTCAATAATGTCACGGGTCGAAACTGCCAAAAAGGCTGTTACGGGGACGCCTGGTGAATGTCCGACTGAGAGAATGGGGTTTGGGTTGAGAAAATATTGTTGACGAAAATTTTCAGAGATAAATAAAATTAATAATTGAAGTTAAGCCACGCCTGCTCGCTCATACAATCTAGAGATTGGATTGGTAAAGTTACAGCTGAAGTGAAAGGCCCGAGGGGGCAGAGGAATTACCTACACCCCTGAGGCACCAATACAACAAGGAAGGAGTTAAGGCGGAGCAATTTTCTGCGACCACTACTCATGGAAGAGGGGATCTCCCCAAAGCTTGGCATGTAATTAATCTCTCTGAGTCAGACAATAATGGGCTCTTGTAAGCAATTAGAGGAATCACCAGAACCCCAAGCGACGTCAGATTCGATGCCGGTTTTGGGCAAAGGTCAATATAAGCAGGAAATCGAAGCGGCTGACAGAGAGAGTTGTTGCAGACGACCGCCTCACCTGATCTCACGGGACTTCTTACCTGGAGAAAATCCCCAATATAAGCCCTTTGCCAGAAGCCTTGTTCAGACTTAGCTAAACCAACCGAATTGTCGCGCTGAACTTACAAAGCTGGAAGGGTCGATGTTTTCTGTATGAAAAATTATCAAGAATTAACCAAGATATGTACAAAGAACATACATAAAAAAATAACATTTTCTTTTATTCAAATTATTTTTTTACTTGTGACTTCACTCTGTTCGGACCAAACCAAAATTCCTGTCGACGATTTGATCCTTGCCAGCCTTATGATCAAAATCACAGTGTGAGAAAATGCAAAGTTTGGGTCAAAGAGATTGTGATGCGTGTTCTTAGCGCATATATCTATTGTACATTTAAAGATTCAAGAAAAAAAAGAACGAAACTCTATATGTGGATCAACAAATAAATATATATTGAAATATAACAAAACAATCATGCAACGAAGTGTAATGATTAAGGACAAAAAAGTTGTTCCCCTTCAACTGTATTCTGATTGATGATCGAATGTTCGAAAGAGTTTCTCTTGAATAAGAATGTTCAGGATTCTATGTTGAATAATCTGCTGTTAGAATAGAATACAGTTAATTAAGAAATGTGTTGTTTAGAGAAATTAATAGAGTTCTGGTTCATGAACTTGGCTGAGTCACAGAGAGAGATATGTATAATGTGTTACAAAAATCTGTGTTTGTGCGTTTGAAATGTTGTGAGTAAAGTCGTAGATTTGTGTGGACAGGTGAAATAGCTGGACTCTACTGGCGGCTTGTGGCAAAATTGCTTCTTTTAAAGGTACCGGTAGGCTCCGAGCGAAAACGCGGGAAAATTGATTTAGTATTAAAATGTTTGATTGGTTAAAATTAGCAAATTACTGATTTTGTATCAAAGAAACATGTGAGCAAGTTCACGAACGAAAAATTCAAAAAGTGATGACTGCGATTGCTAAATTGTCTTATAGAAAAGCAGTATTGATTTACTAGCCAATCACAGGTGGGCGTGGAAAAGCATAGCAGTCGCTACAAGATCATTTCAACAATCAGCCGCAGGGACTGGACAACGGCAAAGAAGCCTACAAGAATAATCAAGAACATATACTGGCAGCAAACTGCCTGCATATAGATAGGATATGAGTTCAGCCGATATACAAAAACAGAAAGGAGTGTAAGACAAGAATGTGTCTTCTTGCTGGACTTATTCAACCTATGCAGCAAGATGATTCTGAGAGAATGAGAAGAGCTACAAGGGTTCATTATCGGCGGCCACAATCTTAACAACATAAAATATATAAATGATACAGTGTTGATAGCAGACAAATAAAGAAAGCGACAAAAACTCTTACAGAAGGACGTTAAGAAAAAAATAAAAGAAAGGATTAAAATCAACGATAAGAAGACAGAGTGTATGGTTGCTAGCGAAAGGATGAGCCTGTAGAGGGCCGTGGCTGTGATGTTGTTGGGAAGTCAGATGTAGAAGAACGCATGTAAGGTTCAGATACTCCTGCTCGCCGGGCCCAACTACATAAGAAGGTTGGACTTTGATTAAGTCCAAAGAAGAAGGCAAAGAAAGCAAACAAAACACAAGACCGATAATATATGTATATACAAATATATATTAATAACAAGTTACAATACATGGAAACAGTACAAAGGACGAAGTGTGTGTGAATATTCTGTATGTGCGTGCGTGTGTGAATATTCTGTATGTGCGTGTCTGTGTATTGTGCTTAGCGTGTTTCCACGCTATACCTTGTTAGCGCCTACATTTCGAGGTTGTAAGCTGAAAGCCTGATGAAAAGGAGAGATTTACCTCAAGGAGTCGGCGCACAGGCCTGAAGGAAAAAAGATATAGAGGCGAAATGTCAGCAGCTATTTATAGCCAGGGAAGAGAGATCCCTGGTGAAAGGGTTAACGAACTGAAGGAGGAGTTAACTTCGACAAGCCCAAATTGCAAATTGAAAATACCAAAATCAAATAAGTGCGGAAATTTAAATATTTGGGAAGTGTTTTAAGAGAGGACGGAAAGTGCAACGCTGAAATCCGTAGGTGTATTGAATAAGAAAGGAAGCATTCCCAAAACTAAGCAGAGTACTAAGAAATAGAAATTCTTTTCTAGAAAAAAGTAAAAACCGCAATGTGATATCTGTCCCTCTATCTGGCATTGTGTGCAGGACGATCTCCTTAAAGATGAAGAGGATATTGAAGTAAAAGAAATGTGGTTCTAGAAAAGGATGCTGAGGATACCGTGAACCGAACATGTGAATAACAATGAAGTTTTGGAGAAAATGGAAACAAAAAGGAAGCTAATATTTATCATGAATAGACAATTGAGGTTTCTGGGGCATATAATCAGGCTTGCAAAAGTAAGGCTTGAACAATCAATACATAACATACCGAGCTTCAATAAATGGTTGACGGAACTAGGGCTTATGAGAAATAAAGGAATGACAAAGTTTATTAAGAGCTACAAGGGACTGGAAGTTGTGGAGAGCCATGATCGCCATCATCCTGGGGGAACACGGCACATAAATAAAATAATTTTTATAATCTAAAAATTAAAAAAAAAATCTCTTAATTTATGTTTTGAAAAAAAGGTAAAATTTTATAATATTCTTGGTATGGACAAAGCACATTTAAAATTTCTAATAAATCATTGCATTTTGAAAACAAGGAGGAAAAAAAATTAGATTTAAGGGAGATAATGCAAAGGTGACACTGAATTGCTCCCCTTACTATTTGACTAAATTCCTTTTATGTCCGTGCCTGTTTTATCATAAAGAAAGCTTCTCTTCCATAACGATCGCGATATCTTGTGAGTATTTCATTTATAATGAAACCAAATGATTGAGATAAAATAATCCTCATTGCCTATCTTTTATTTTGATAGTTTTTATTTAATCTTTTGATACACAATTTATATTTTTGTAATGATTCAAGCTTTACTGAACAGTCTCTCTAGTCTACTGCCTTTATTTATGCATTTGTATCTCGAAAGACCTAATAAAGGTAAACACTATGCATAATTTAGATTTAGAGTTAGTTAAATTTCGTACTTACTGTTAGGGCTTGCTGTATACCTAGGGTTCGTTAAAATCAAAAACTTCAGCTTAGTGTTAGGATTTAGCAAAAGTCTGTAACTAAGGTTTGGTAAGGTTGAGGGTTGCTGAGGTAATCTGCTGCTGGCGCCCAAAACCAGAAAGAGCACAAGTCAGTTGCCAACAAGCCTAACTGAACACAAAGAGGATCCTTTCTCGATATAATAGTCTCCTAGGCCATAAAATGTCTGTGGACTGAGGAATGATCTTCAAGGCTCTTCAAGGAAACTCATCTCAGTAGAAATATTACATCTAAGATTAAATTTTGTTTAAGATGTGTGCATTACAAGAGTGACAAAGACAATACATCAAATTAAGATAAATCTTAGTTGAATTTTTAACTACTGTATTTGCAATTTATAATATGCAATGTTTACAAGACTGCAATTCATATTAAATTTTGAAAAACTTTAGTAGAAATACTGCCACTGGTTTTACACCATGTAAAATGCATACTTTATCCAAATCAAACATTAAGAAATCTAATATTAAGATGAGCATTATAGGAAATATTATATGTTGTATTGACGGTTGTGTGATGCACAGTACTGAGAAGGACATTATTGGACCTGCAATTACTGCTTTTGCTACTGACAGACTAAATCAAATTTGAATTGTTGAGCTATGTCTATGGTAACAATAGCTGGTGCACCAAAATGGGATACCCATCCAAAAATAAAAGTTTTTGTCATAGTAGTGATTTTCCAAGCATAGCTTAGATGTGGCACAAGGCCAAAAGTAGGAGGCACCTAGTGAGGATTGAACTAACTACTCAGTGGTAATTGTTCTAGAAAGACAAGCTTGCTAACCATTACAGTGCCCAGTTTTTGCCATAGTATTTGCAGATATATCCACCAAAAAGAAAATATGTTAGCAAATACATGTATCTTTTACTGTGGGAGTAAGGCTTTCATATTCATAACAAATCTTATTTACTTCCATCAATTTATATCAGGTCATCCCATAAGTTCTGTCCGAATTTTAACTTTTTGTTAAAATGAACGAAATTTAAAGAGTATTTTATAATGTCTAATGGAGCTGAACATCATTTTTATGTTTAGATGCATTTAAACTGATCAAATTTTATTTCAGAGAACAATAAAATTAAATTTCGTAGCTTACAGAATCATTTGGAAGAAACAGCTTTTGTAACACAGGAAGAGGTTAAAACTGACATTTGTGAGTTCTTTGAATCAAAGCCAAAAGAATTTTACAGCAATGGTATTAGTAAGCTTGTTAATAGATGGAAGGAAGTC
Source organism: Acanthosepion pharaonis (assembly GCA_903632075.3). Taxonomy (NCBI): domain Eukaryota; kingdom Metazoa; phylum Mollusca; class Cephalopoda; order Sepiida; family Sepiidae; genus Acanthosepion; species Acanthosepion pharaonis. The sequence continues at coordinate 356,008 of CAHIKZ030001835.1, read as the reverse complement.
ATAGATAATCAGGGAAAATACATTGTTGATTGAATCTGTAATTAAACGTAACATTTGGTCACTTGTTTTCTTTATTCAAAATTCGGACAGAACTTATGGGATGACCTGATATTTTCAACATGGACTTAATATTAAATTCAGTGTTTCTATTTTGATTTAAAAAAAAATTCTCTTTTTTTCTTTTGCTTCATATTGCAATCATATTTTTTAACATTTTCAACCCTTTCAATTCTCCAATTCTATACCTTTAAACTTAATTTTGCACTAACAGTGTCACATACTTCCAGTGGTGCTTACCACAATTAGAGCCTATTCCAGTTGGACAACTTCAGTATCTCTGGAACAGGAAGTATCAGATGCCTGTTCTACTGTAGTCAGTAGACAGGCATGTTGGCCTGTTAACCACAAAAAACTTCACCCCTTCTTCAATCTCTCGGACAATCACTTGTTTCAACTTCTCAAACAGATGGTTGAGCATGTTGTCTCAGTAAAACTTCCAGTTTTTCTAAATTGTGGCAATTGTCCAGAGAAGCTGTATTAGTTGGCCTGTAGATGTACATTTGTGATTGGCTGGGACCTTTCAGAATGGAGTTGTTCTATGTTTTTCACTGTAGCTGTATGTTGGTTTTGGAATTAAGATGTTAACACTACATACTGATATTTTATATAATTTTTATTTGACACTGTGAAAAATGTAATGCCTTGTATTTCAACATAAGCTAAGGTGACTCTGATACTGTTTACTCCTATTTCAAGTTGGTCCAACTCTAAACTATTTTTCACTATTAATAATCCAAATGCCCTTTGTTGTGTTCTACCGCTGCATGTTTATGCTATTGCTGCTGCTGCTTTTAACTCTGTTGCTGAAAACAATAGACATTTAGAAACAATAAGGCAAACAAAATCTGATTTGGAAAATGCAATTAGAACTGCTCCAGAATTCTTCTCAGAACAATTAAAGCCATGTTAAAATTGGTAAAAAAAAACTGTTTGTAATCTGGAATCATTGTTAAAATTATTTCAAAACATTTCACAAATCTTTTGGGGTTGAATGAAAAATATTTCAAATGAAATGTTCTAGGAACCACTTCAACTGACAGGAATTATATTTTACACGCATTATAAAATAATATTTTGTCAGAAGAAGGCTAAAATGAAAGCTGTGACCAATAAAACTTTTGAAACCTTGGGATTTTCACTAATTACATACAGAAAGGAATTGGAAACAATTTTTAAATAAAATAAACTCTCTCTCTATCTCCCTTTCTATATGTCTACTCTTTCTCTATTTCTCTCCTTTCCTCTCTCTTAGTAATGACAATGTTTCTCCTTTCTTTGATGATAAAGAAATGGAAAAAAAAGTTGAAAACATTTATATATTAATGACAAATGGTTTTGTTTTACAATCTGAAAATTATGACAAGGTAGAGAAAAACAGTTAGTTTCATTTCCTGAAAGGTGTTCATTCAATTCCTGAGGTCATGCAGTGTAGGTTCAGTGGACAAAGCAGAGAAACAACATGAAGGAATCTGACAAAATCCAATGACCCTAAATGAGAGATAGATGATGAGAGCAATTGACCTGCCCTATGCTGCCCATTGACCTTACAAAATAAAGGGCTCTATTCAAAATATACCAAAAAGTTGCCAAATATGACAGATGCTTAGGGAATCCCTGCAAATACAGTGGTTGAATGGTTGTGATAAAAACAATGAAGATGAGGATTCATGTCGGAATGAGTTTTTATATATTTTTTTAAATTCACCAACATTTTGATTTTCTATTTATTTTGTGTTGATTAAAGTTTTATAATTTTATTTACCTTGATGAAATTTGTAGATAAAATCCTAATAAAATAATAAAACCACTTAAAATGTTCTTGTCTGAATTTTGTAAGATAAACTATTTATTCGAATGTTGAGTATATGGAATATCTTACATATTGATTGTGTTATTGACTTATTTGATTCATTTAAACTGTTATCCTCTTTGATTGTTAATGTTATTATAGACACATTTTTGGTCAAGTACCCTCTGGTCATCATCAGATGTTATTATTTTGCTTGATATAGAGTATGTGTTGATTATGGTGTTATTGACTTAGTTTACTGTTATTCTCATCTTTGATTGTTAATGTTATTATAGACACAACCAAAATAATGTACACTTGATGATGGCCAAAGTGTATCCTGTAACCTTGGGAAGGTTACTAAATATAATAATCATGCAAAAGTTGGTAATGAACGATAATTCTTAGGACAAGAACAACACATATAAGATTCACCAGTGGTGTGTCGAAAAAGTAGTCAATTGCTAGAAGTGAGTCAAGTAAATTCCACAATGAATCTTGAACTGCAGACCAACATACAGTATTTACTACTGTATTTATGTAAATGGGGACATACCCAATATTGTCCCTAGGTATGTTACTGTAACATTAGCAATCAAGGATGAGAATAACAGTTCAAATGAGTCAAATAATAACAAAATAATCAACATATAAATCAAAACAAAGATGAGAATATGATAACCTGTGTATTAGAATTAGAATAGTGTATATACTTCTTGTATGGTGTAATCCCTGATTTTTTTTTGTATGAATTTTAACCCCTCCATAAAAAATTTCTCTGCATATAGTACAACCTGTCACTGAAATAACATTTTTTTTTTTTTTACAGTGGCAACTTAAAATTATAATAAAAAATAATAAAGCTAAGAATATTGGTCTGAGTAATGCCTGAAATAGACAAATGTTTCATCTCATAATTTTGTACTATGTAAAAGGCTGAAGGATTGATTAATTGTAGTAGCCAGGATGAGAATATTAGTTCAAATTACCTGACTTCTGTTATCCTCTACCTTTACAAGAGTCAGATCAGGCTGCAAATAGTTATTTTTATTCGGTTGAGCTTGGATGTTCATGAGTCTATTACACCAAGATATATGGAAATGTATATGTTGTCACAATGAAAAAAAACAACTTAAATTCTTTCCACATAACTTTATTTTTTAAAGATTAACTCTTTATAGGTATAAAATTTTGTTTGATCAAGAGTTCTAATCACGAATAATCTAAATATATTAGTTTATAATTTTCATACATTATAAACTTGTTTTTCAAATTAATGCCCACCATTATTATTTTCATCTGGGATTTAAATGGGATTGGGTTATTATGTTGGTTATATAACTATTTTAACCACACGAGCCTAAACCAGTAAAATCTTAGAAAAGCATAAAAATATCAGACAAATATTGTGTTCTCATTTTACCAGAAGGTTACTTTCAGAGTCTGTCCACCTGAAGAAGTCAGGAGCGTACAACGGCCGAAATGTTGTGATAAATATGGTGACAAAGATGAGGACAATAGTCCGAATAATGTAAATAAGGTTACTTTCAGATTGTACAATTTCAATTGAATTATTTTCTTTTAAAATGGACTAAGTATATTGCTTATATTCATGCAGCTGATGACTGCTTGTGAATCCAAATTCCCACTGAATCTATTAGCACATCCTCATTTGCAGCATTAAAAGAAGCCCAATGTTTCATAGGGAATGAGAGAAACTAACTATATTGCTTATATTTCAATAAATCACTAAAATATGTACTTTCTACTTGTATCAATAGTCAATATTAAAACCAACAATTTCAAATGCAGATTTTCTGATTTTTGTACAAGACTGCCTTCCTATTTCACTATTGATCTTGTGAGGAAGCTAATATAGATTATTAAAAAATTAAATTGTATTTTTTTTTGTAGTTTTATAGCTGAATGAAAGCTAGTATTGATTGAATTCATTTTCTCTTTTAAATTTTCTATTTTTGTAGAGTCTGAGAAAATTTCTATGCCTGGGCTTAAATGAAGAACTTTATTATTAATCTGTGACTCTTTCTAACTTCTCTATTTAGAATTCAACATATCAATAAATCTATAAGGGTATTTGATGGTGTCATATTGAGATACAGCATCCAGCCTGCCCATCTGAAATAAAAAAGACAAAATATTCATTATTAAACAGTTTTCATATATTTATTAGATTATATTTGCCTCATTGTTGTGGATTCCGAGATGAAATTCGGTTTCCAATGAATGACAAATGCAAGAATTGAAGATAAGAAATTAAATGTATTTACACAATAATACAAAGGGTAATACTGTTAGTAAATCCAGGAACGCAGTTAGTAGCAATAATATATAGATATATACAGTCTCGAAGTAAGACTTCCTTAGAGTCGGGCGTGCTTGTAACTGTGACTTCTACAAGTGGTCACCTCACACTATTACTCTACCTCCAACTCACTCACTCTCTCTCTCTCTCTTGACTGACTCTGGGTATTTAACGGCAGCAGTTCAAGTAACACTTTGGTTGAGTCCACTTATATGAAAAAGGGGAGGACCACATGACACTCATTAACATCTATGCATTCTGAATCAGATGAACAAAACAGAAAACTTATAGAGAAAGGTAAACAAATACAGGGGCTAGCAAAAGTAGGTATACAGTAAGTATTAAACCAGTATTATAAAAGTGGTTCTAGAGGCATGGTGGAGTATTGGATTGCCTAGAGTAGCAACCTGTCTAGGAGAAGGAAAACTGAATTCAAAACTGCATGTGGCCCTAGCAAAGCATTTACTATACAACTAAGGAAAGGATGAACAAAATAGAAAACTTATAGAGAAAGGTAGAAAAATACAGGGGCGCTGCAAAAGTAGGTATACAGTAAGTATTATACCATTATTGTTAATATTATAATAGTGCTTTTAGAGGTATGGTGAAGTAATAGATTGAAGCTCAGATTGAGGAATCGGAGAGCTGAGCTTGAATTCCAGTTGAATTCATTGCATTCACTTACATGCTAATAACTTTGGGAAAGTTATGACTCTAACTCTTCTCCCCCCCCAGCTATGGATAAATAGTAGGACAGACTGGGTTTTATAGCCTTGGGTAGTAGTCAGTCTAGTAAAAACTTCAGAATTCAAAACTGAATGTCGGCGTATTATGTAGCTAAGGAAAAGATTGTTCACATTGACTCAATTATCCTGACTACAGTTGATTATTTCTAAATTTAATAATAGAACTCATTTAATTCATTAAAATCATTTTTAATAATTTTATTTTCATAATTTTTATTATGATATATTTATTATAATTTTTATTTTTTAATAAATAATAATAATAAATGTTTTGCATGTAAAGTCGTAATTTAATGATGGCTGATAATTTAACAGATAAGGAACACAAATGGATTTTGAAACAGCACTGGAAGATAGGGAATAGTGAAATACAATACATTTTGTGCCCAGGTTTTGTCTTTCATTATTGTATGTATCTGTACCTGTGAGCAATATATATATATATATATATATATATATATATATATATATCTGTGAGCAATATATATATATATATATATATATATATATATATATATATATATATATATATATATATTCTAACAAGTTTGATTTAATGATCTGATGATGTTTACATTTTAATTGGATTTTTCCATTTTTCGAATAAGGTGTTGTGTATTGTACTTGAAACTGTGAATAAACTGCCTGAAGTTCATATTGAGTTCTTATGTTGTTCAAGTACTTTTGACTGTGTACATCCTGATGTTCTTTGGAACACCAAAGGAATTCTAAATATCAAATAAACATGTCATTTGATCTAAAAAATGACCAATATGGTCAAAATTACTTGAACAAAATAATAACACGATATGAAATTTGAAAAATCGAATAAAAAAAAAAAAAAAAATGACACAGACAGGCCTTTTCTTTTTAATCAAACTTGTTTGGATGAATGCTTGCTACCTATATGTTCCTTATATATATATATATATATATATATGGTTTCATTGGGAAGCAATTTTTTGTTCATACAAATTTAGTTAAAAATAATGAAAGTTCTTTGTTAAGGATTTCAATCTTTCATGTATTTACTTTCGTTCTTTGCTGTATTTTTGAAGACATTTTAGATGTTATAGATACCTCCTTTTTGAATAGCCTGACCACTTCAAATGTAGACATTTTGAGATGACCCAATATACTAAAATCTTTGAAACAGGAAAACTTAAACATTAATGTCAGCACTTTTTACATATTTAAAAAAAATGTACTTAAAATTTAAAAAGAAAAGCAAATTAATTTTTACCATTTAGTAATTTATAAGCATTCTTTCTTAATTTTTTTTTTCATAAATGTTAGAAAAGATACTAAACTTACCTCTTCACTAGAGAGTTCCCATCCATAGGCAGCACCAATATTCTCTTTCAGCTGATCAATACGTTTGGCACCAATAATTACTGAAGTCACAATGTCTTTTTGTAATAACCATCTCAGTGTGACTTGGGTAACAGTTTTATCTGATTAATATAAAGATAATGTTGAGCAATTAAGAAAGCCGATACAGATGAAATATACAAATTGATATAAGCAGAGTTCCTTATTTAAATATAGATTTAAGGATGTCATCTCTGTCTATATCTCTGAGATGAGGTATTATGATTATTTACATTATTCAGAATGTTACCCTCATCTCCATTACCATATTGGCATTGGTTAGATCCAGTAACTAGACCCAAAGAATTGTGAGTTCAATTCCAGCCTATAGCAGTGGTGAACCAAAAAACTTGGAGAGTTGAGTTAAAAGGAAATAACTGAGACATACAGAAGAGGCATGGACTGTGGAACTAGAACAGACTACCCCGGTGGACAAAATAAGGCTTTGGTTTCAAATTCCAATCAGCTGAAGAAGGCTAGAGTGTACAACAGCTGAAACGTTGTGAATATGGCAATGAAAATGAGGATAACAGTCCAAATAATGTAAATAAAGTTGTTGTCATTCAAAAGATGTAAATTTCAAGGTGGAATAAGTTATACTTTCATCAAACATAATGATATTTGTTGATAGTATTTTGAAGAATTGAATAAATCCATGACACAAATCAGTTGTGTGACTTTTGTAAACAGATGTTGGTATGCAGGGTATCCAAAAAGCTACTAAATAGCTTAAAAATTGAGATCTAGCCATACCAAAAATAGAGATTACAAGCAGTAGAGCCTGGCATTGCTCAGGGATGTAACAGTAAGAGATAGATCAAGTATCAACCATCATAAAGACAAAGATTATTGTTTAAGGTTGATGGACACGCATGTCATGATTAGTTTTTTTTTTGTTTTTTTTTTACGAATTGGTCAAACCCAAACTCAATCATTATGAGTCTACCGATTGAATAGAATTTTATTATAAACAATTGTCTTGTAAATGGAATTTTTAAAGCATTCTGAATGTAAAAATAAAGAAAAAAGTGTGCAAGACAATAAGAAACATTACCTGCCAAAAAAAGTCATGTTTTGCTGAAATCGGTTGAAAGATGTAGGAAATCCGATCCAATATATAAAGGAACACACACACACACACACACACACACAAACAACCTGGGTTTTATAATAAGTATGATTTTATTCTTACATATTCTTTTTTATATCTAATTCAAATTTATTTTTGTTTTATATGATGTTAAAATCTGAATTTTAGTTGCTTATGCACCCATTTTTCAATAAACTTTTGTGTGTGGCTCCATTTACTTGACAGGCCTGCTATCAATATTCTCTGTTTTCTATTTTAATTTAATTCATAAATGGATACTTTGCTCCCGTTTCCTTCTACACAGAATCTTTTAAGCTTGATTTGTTTCATACTGAATAATCATTTAGATTATTATGTTTTGGCCAATATATTTCACATTCTCAGTATGTTTTGAAGGTTTGAAATGAAGTATTGTCAGGATAATATTTCAGATAATTGTCCTCATCTTTATTATTTTCACCAGACATCTTGTTCTGTTGAAGTTCTGAAGTGATATATTGTCATTAGTCCAGATATTATTTGCTCAAAATTATCTTCATTTTTGTTGCTTTATAAACATGATTTATGTTGGCATATAAAAATAAAAAAAATGATAAACAAGAAGATATTAATTTTAATGTTTCATGGGGCAATGAATAAATATATTCTAAAATAAATTTATTTTATTTTGGGGACTTGGCTTGAAGACACCATAACCAATTCAAGGACAGAACCCTCATTTTCAGGAAGGTCTCTAATTTAGTGTCATGTTGTCACTTCTTCCTTCCAATTTGAGGCTGTTAACTTTAACAGATGAAAAGTAAATCAGCCATGAATGTTGTGATAAAAAATTGAATGCAATTAGTCAGAAATTAATAATGAAAAATACTTCATTTTAGAATATTAAAACAATTGAAATCTATTTATCTAAGTTTTATATATATATATATATATATATATATATATATATATATATATATATATATATATTAATTTTTTTTATAAAAAAATTTTATAACATAAATATGTTATAAAATCACTACAATACTTGGATATATATATATATATATATATATATGAATGAAGAAATATAGTCTTAAGATGTGCTATATTTATGGGATAAAGTGCTCAATATCAGAGATAGAGCGTGTGTAAATATAAAAGTAAACATAGAAGTCAACACTTAGAGGTGTCAGTCTGTTTCATGCTAGATGCAATAGTCAGGCCTCTAGCATGAAACAGACTGTCACTTCTAAGTGTTGACTTCTATGTTCACTTTATATATATATATATATATATATATATATATATATATATATATAGTTGTTGATCCTCGCAGAATTTGCCACTGTCAGACTTTTCTAATATCTACTTAGGTATCAGCTGTTAAATAAAGGCTAGCAAGTCTTCCTTAGAAGCAGTTGTTAATGCATTTGTGGAAGGTTGAGGGAGTGAAAATTTGACCTTTGTAAAAAATATTCAGATCATCCACAAAGAAAAAGCAAAGGGAAAGAAGGTAAAGTCTAAATCAAAAAATTTTATATTCTAGAAATTGGTGGAGAATTTGACAAAAATTGTTTCTTTTTTTTCTTATGAAGTCAGTTCTTGTATGGTAGGAAATAGAATAGCCAGAGAAAGATTTCTTAATGACTCCTCTTACTACTTTGATTCAAACTGTTACAGCCATTATTACTAGAATTATCTAATGTACTGACAACTTTAGATGCTGTCCTTGTATTTATATCTGGCACATGGATGTAGTAGTAGACACAAAATCTTTCATTGCACCAGAGAGAGGGATCGTGCTCGCACTGAGGCCAGTGCAACTGATGATTGTGGGGGCTTGAGGAATTTTTGTTCCTAGATTTGATGTACATGCTCGAGCTCCCCCACATTAAATCAACTTTGTGTGGCATTGAGTAAATACCAAATTACTATAAAGTAGAGCTGGAGCTTTTTAATCTCAGAATTTGTAGTAGAATTGTGCTCCAATTTCACATTTATTCATATAGAGTCCATAATATAAGTTTTACTTAATGTGCTATTATGTTGCTCAACTCTTCAAATGTTGAATGTATAACGAATTCTAATTTCTATTTTCTCATCTTTACACTATATTAATTTTATCTTATAAATTTTCCCTTGTTTTGTCACCTATGAAATTAAAATAATTGTTTGTATGGAAAATAAGGGTCTATGTACATCAAATTGTCTTTAAATTAAGTGGCAGCAGAAGAATTATTGTTGGACTTTTAAAAGGCAAGCTTAAACATTAATTCAATACTTAAATGCAGCAATCAATTTTGAGTTCTTCTGTAGTTTATTGATGCCTATCACATCTACTTCTCCCTTGCTGATGATGGCCAAACCAAGAGTCCTCCACAGGAGCTAGCTTAATAGGGTGGCTAGCTGCAATTTTGGATACAAAAGGAAAATAAAAGTTACTCCCCTTGAATCATGAAAGCAACAATAATGGCTAGTATAATATATTGATATATATTTTTAACAATAATCTGGCAATCCTGAATCTAAGCTCAACGAAAATCATTACCTGCACCTAACTTTTCTAGGACCTTTGAATGAGCTATGAATCATAGAAATTGTACCAGTGGTAGTGGAGGATTTGCTTGGACACACGCATAAACACACATACATACTCTACTTTATATATAAGATTTGCAATAAAAAATGTTTTTATTTTGTCTGAAATTGATTCATCGAATATGTTCTAATAATGTGTCCACTATAATTTGAATCTGTTTGTTCTTATTTTAATTTATATAAATTTTGAAGTATTTTCTTCACAAATACTAGAGATTCATTTCTTACATGATGCTTCACTACCGTGTTCTTATTCTAGAGTAGGTTAAGATTAATACAGATCGACTTACCATGGGCCTTTGCAATCAAATCAAGTTCTTCCATAAGTTTCCAATATTTTTCATTTTTGTCATATGCTTCCCAAGTATCCCCTATTTCTCCAAATGGTTTTGCATCTTGGAGATATCTTATACGTGTGTTTTGGGCTGGAGCCATTCCTGTTTTGAATTTTCCTGTCAGCAAACCTCTGCAAAGATTTACATAAAAAGGAAAACAGATTTTAGATTTAAAAGGAAGAATGAACTGAAAGTCATTTAAACCTAACACAAAACAAACTCCTCATAGCAGCAGAATCATCCCCAGGTACAAATTACTTAAAGAAACTGTCAAAATTTTTGACATTTTGAGAGTATAAGTCTGGTCACAATTATTTAAACACTTTTAACTTACTTATAAATTATTAAATTAATTATTTATTTTTTATTAATTATTCACAAAATCTAATAAATATCACACTTCTTCTTTCTTACATTCCATATATATATATATATATATATATATATATATATATATATATATATATATATATGTATGGGCACATTGAATGCTGCTGCTAATAAAACATTGGTCAATCTATAATAACAGAGCTAAAATTTATATTAATAATAAATATTTAGTTGGATTGATGTGAGTTTGTGACCCTGGGTTTCATGTTTTGTGATTATCAGACAAATATAATAATATATTGCACATATATATATATATATATATATATATATATATATATTTTATATACACACACTTTTCACATATATTAATAATAAATATGATTTTTTTCTCCACACGGGTAGTACAACTCTGAGTTTCATATATAATGAAATCCTCAGGTGCTGATTGAAAACTGACTGTCAGTTTTTCAATCAGCATCTGATGATTGCATCAAGGTTGAAAAAATTTATAAATTTGTAATAATATACAATGAAACAGCAAGCTGGCCATTTGCTGTTTTAAGAGAAATGATTATATAATTAAAAGAGTACTTAAAGTACTTTTGAAAAAATAGGTAAAAATAGAGCAATTCAAACTTTTCCAAAAAATGTAGTTAATAAAACATCCAAACCTTTCCACTATCACAGTTTCACCTATAGATCATAAGGCTGGAAAAGTCAGAATTTTTTTTTTCTGAATAATGATCCACATGATCAAATCATCGTAATCGAAAGTTTGGATCTTTTATCAATTATATTTTGGAAAAAGGTTAGGCACTATTAATTTTTGCTTGATTGTTGATGCACTCCATCATTGAAACAGTCTAAAGCATGTTGGATCATTAGACTGTTTCTCCTGCCAAGGAGGATGCAAGTCCGGATCCAGCTGAGATGTGCATATTTTTTAAAAATATTTATTATTTTTTCTCTTATAAGATTTCTTAAATATTCTGGCTGGTAGACAAAAATATACTGTTTAATAAATAAACAGAGCATCAACTGAAAAAGGGGTATCCACTAAAAATAACATTTATATAATGAACTCATCCCGTAAGATCAAACTGTATGTGCTATCACCTCACTTGTTTGTCTTTGAACACTGGTATCACTTTTTAGTATATAAAGTATCATTGTTTGAAAGATTACCTTCAGAATCTGTTATTTTTTCTCGTAAATACTTTTATTTACAAATGTTTCAACATGATTCCAGTTTGTCAATAGATATTCAATTACGTATATTATCATTGTGCAGTGGGTGTAACGGTTAGTGGTTCAGAACAAGAAATTAGTGAACTGAGTTTAAATCCCAGCTGATATCATTACACTTTCACAGAAATACCTTTGGAAAAAGTATGTCCATCACTTCTCTACCCACTATGTGTTAAATAGCAGGACAGAAATGTCTCTCTAGTCATGGTTGGTAACTCACGCAACCCAGTTTTGAATTCAGAGTAAATTTTCACAAATTAAAAGTCATTTTTTTAAATAAAAAATAGTAGTAAACTTTTTTTTAAATCATTAATTTTTTCTTCTATTGAATATCATTACTTTTCTTGATATTCTCAATTATCTGGTGTAATTAATTGTATATAACTTACGATTTTAGGGCACCCCATGGTAGTACACCAATATTTTCTTTTTCGCAAACCTCAAAAGCCTCCAACTCTGATTCTCTGCATAGCAGATTATATTGTTGCTGAAAATATATAAAAGAGAAAGAACATCCTTTTTTTGTCTAGAGTTTTATATATTAATCTGCCATTCAAATGAAGAATTTCAACAGTTTGTGAACAACTTTGCTATAGTCTACTATCATTTTGGCATTACAGAAAACTAAGAACTCTGCACAACCAGCTCCAAATACCAACTTACCAGATTTTGATATTACCATTTTTGATACAGCTTTTGAACGAGTAGAGCATTTTTCATATTTAGGCAGCCTTTTTATAAAACAAATGCTCTACAGAAAAGGATATGGAACACAGAATTGGAGCTTCAAACAGGACATTTAGAAAACTAATCAAATGCATCTACAATAACAAAGATTTGAACTTAACAAAAATTGTGGTCTATAATGCTGTTGTTATTACAACTTTGCTATATGGCTGTGAAACCTAGACTCTATATTTTTGAAACATCCAAAAATTAGAACACGTTCATCAGCAAAAGTTTTGTTTAATCTTGACCCTCAAATGGAAATACTATGTATCCAACAACAAAGGCCTTCAAAGAGCCAATAGTCAAATCACTGGAATCACTGATAATTAAGCATGCTGGTCAGGACATGTAGCAAGAATGGAAGAATCAAGGTTTCTACATCAACTCTTATTCAATGAGCTCACTTAAGGGAAAAGATCACAGAGTTGTGCTCTTCAAAGATACAAGGACCAATACAAAACAACACTGAAAGCCACTTGAGCCTAAATCCTTTGAAACACAACCCTGAGACTGTATCAAGTGTTATGTACTGGTTAACATCTGAAAAATTTCAGCGCAAATTTATATTATGTTCTTTTAAAAATAAAAATAAAACTTAATTTAAGAAAATAAGGAAAAAATGGAATTTTTAGAAATATTAGAAATTACTATCATATGGGCGAAATTGTGATCCAGTCACCAAACAACAAATATTATTCTGTGAAAAGCTTTTAAAGTTGACCCCTCAGTGAGAAAGGTCAACACGGCTTGAGCACATTAGGCTTTCATGGGTGAATGTGATTGACCAGTGCTAGTTATAATTAGGTCAGGAATCAGATCCGCTAAATAAATAAGTAAATAAATATTTGACAAAGGACTTCTGATTCAAGATGGTTTGGGAGAAATCTGGTCCTTTCTATGTGATTCTAGAAGCATGTCAGGATGGAAATGGAAGTGTTCCACCACACAAAAGGTGAAATATAAAAGAAAGTTTTTTGGTATGAATTGGGGGATGGCAGTGTTTGCTGGTGAGTTTTGGAGAGGTAGTTAAACTGAGAGGGGGAAGTTTGTAAGGGAATTGTACAAACTGACCTATGGGTCGGTCAGTTTTAGATGGAATTAAGATATCACTTCCATACAGAGCAGTTTAATAAACTACTGCTAGGACTGCCATTAGTTGTCTTTCACTCTCTCTCACTTGGCAATTCACACAAGCAGAAAATAAACCAGGTAGAAATCAACAAATTTATGTCTGCGTGTTTTTTTAATAAGATGCAGCAACAGAATTTAGTGCTGTCATAAGCGACAAAAGCACACGTTTTAGACCAATGAGTGTCACTGTTACACCAACAAACATTTTGTCAGAAATTATAATCATGATTAACCTCTTCCTGCCAAATATTTTGGGAAAAGTGTTGTTGAAGACATGAATAGACCAATAGTTCAATTGTTCAAAATGATTTGTCGCAAGTGTGTTTGCAAAGTTTTGATGTGTTTTTGTTACAATTGAGGAAATCAAGTGGTATGGTGCACAAAATTGTGTATATGTGAAACACATGCCAATGAAACATGTAGCGATTTTCCAAGCGTAGCTTAGATGTAGCACAAGGCCGAAAGTATGGGGCACCCAGTGAGGATCAAACTCACTACTCATTCGTAATTGTGCTAGCGAGGCAAGCTTGCTAACCATTACACTGCCTTGGGGTTGCCCATGTTAATGAAACATGTATGTGACTACTGACTGATTGCGTGTGACAGCAGTAATGTTAAAACACAGTGAACAAAAATGAGGGAATATAGGACTTACTTTTGGTGTGGATTTGTATGTAAAAAGATCATCACTGACTGACGCATTGTCATGATAATATGTGTCTAAGCTGTTGTGGAATGTTCTGGTTCACTGAAAGTCTTTCACCGAGTGTCCTTCACTGACTGTTTTTCACTGTTAGTGGCAAGCCGTTTTTATGACATTTGATTTGTGAACCAGCACCAGCTCACTATCTGCATGTTTTGCATGGGAATGTACTTGGTAACCTGAGCCCTAACCCATTTCCATGTCATTTGGAGTTCAACTGCACAGACATCATAGAAAGCACATCATGTCACTTGTCCTATCTAATCAGGTTCAAGAAATCACTTATTTAATTTGAAGCTGTACAGAATTGTATAATGCTTTTCATATCTACTGAATTTAGTAAAGTTTATTTGTAGACATATTTTACTTGTTTGTGCTTCACGTATTGGCCATAAAATATAGGTTGTTGATATCCTATATAGCTCTACCAGATGAGGTTGAAAACTGGACTTGTTTCAAGTTCAGAAGGGCATAAAAAGAATCAGGATTGGCATATAAACATGTCTGTAGATGGTTCTGGAATATTATGTTTTGGATGTGTTTATTTTTCCATGTCTGAAAAAGACACTTTTGATAAAAACATATATAGATGTCTACATCAGGAAAGGGGTTAAATAAATTAGTTGAAATTTGTGAAAAGAATTTGATTCAATTGTGGCACTAAATCTGAAAATGAAACTTCTCTTGGCTCCCATTAGCATGGTTGATACTAACCTCCATCAGAGTGACTCATTATACCATCTTGGGCTAAAATTCTTGACTGACATGGAGTGGAAAGATGATATTGAATCCATTGCTAGGTCTGTTGCTAAGAAATTTGGTTCACTGTGCAATGCTAGGCAATTTTTCTGTCCTGAATCTAACTTATAGATTTATAAGTCTGTCATTCGTCCATGCTTTGAATATTGTGGCCACACATAATTTGGTGCTCCTGCTGTATATTTAGAGATTCTTGATAAAATCCAAAGAAGAATCAGCAATATTATTGGTCTTGAACTGGTATCTTGGCTTCAATCACTTTCTCACCACCATAATCTAGCTTCCTTGTGCTTTTTCTATAAATACTTTCATAGTAATTGTTTGAATGAAATGTTTGCTCTGGTACCTAGACTTTATTAATTTAGGTGCAGTACTAGATATGTGGCAAAGTCTCATCAATTTACAATTGAATTGGCTAGATGTAGCCATAAGTTCTATGTTAACAGTTTCTTTTCTCGCACTTCTCACTTATGGAACTCTCTTTTGGCTCCATGTTTGATCTTCAAAAATTTAAATGCAATGCCAATCATTAACTACTGTCTTCTTAGTTACTCATCTGTTGTTCCAGCTGTTTAATAATGTTTCCCTTTTACTTATTCTTTCACACTCAGTCACCCCTTGTATCTTAGTTGCTTTACTGCCTTGCATGGGGTGATATGATTTAAAAAAAGGATAAGGTTGGTTTTGTCTTTACCTGAAGGCTGAGCACAGGACTAAGCCCCATGTACTTGCAAGTATCTACAATTTTCTGTAGCATCCATCCTTTCATGTTGCTGACACCAAAGTACAGGATTTTGCCAGAGCGGACGAGGTCGTTGAATGCCATCAAGGTCTCTTCTATGGGAACAGTGGAATCCCAACAATGCATCTGACCAAAAAAGAAAAAAAAAACTAGGAAAATGGTAATTCTTGGTTCTGATGAA
Organism: Acanthosepion pharaonis; assembly: GCA_903632075.3. Taxonomy (NCBI): domain Eukaryota; kingdom Metazoa; phylum Mollusca; class Cephalopoda; order Sepiida; family Sepiidae; genus Acanthosepion; species Acanthosepion pharaonis. The sequence continues at coordinate 339,888 of CAHIKZ030001835.1, read as the reverse complement.
TAGTTTTCAATGCAAAATATATGGAGCTGCACTATACACAGGTTTACCCTTTGTTTTTTATACAAATATTTTCATAGCAATTGTTCTGATTAGCTTTCCTCCTCAGTGCTTCAACTACATGAATTTAAGCATGTTATTAAATTGGCAACTAGGTTTCACTGTTTTACTGTTGAACTAGCTAGATTTTATTTTAATAATTTCTTTTCCTATGGAAGTATAAAAATACATTTTTACAGTAAAAATACCAGTAATATATATTTATATAAAAAATATCAATAATACCTATTTATAGTAAAATTATCAGCAATACATTTTATAGTAAAACTAGCAGCATGGCCCGGCGTTGCCTGTGCTGGATTCAAAAATCGTACAACTCATACAGCAATCGCTATCACTTGACTTAAAATATTTTTGCCTTTCCTTGCCTTTAAAGGAATGCCCTTTGCTGTGCTGATGTTGCTACATGCCTTACTTCTTGCCTATCTCATACTGCAAATTTTTTCTAAGCTTTATACTAAACATTAAATCTGTTACGAAAAAAGAACTAAACAAAATGAACACAAAATGATCAGCTTTAAAAAAGGACTCGTAACTGGAAATCCGAATGAAAAAAAAATGTTAAGAACAAATACTTTTTCACACCCAACCCAGTTCTGTGGAATCAGAATCAACGTTGAGTTTAAGCAAGCGAATGAGCCAATTGGAGTAAAGTGCCATGCAGATTTAAATTTTTCCCACTTGTGACGAATGCAGCTATCAATTTTTTTTGCATGCTAGCATGCTAGTTAACATTCATGTCAGTCAGCTGTTGGCTCTCATACTGGCCAATAGAATCTTCCTGCCTATTCGTGGCAGCCAGCTATAGGCTCTCACTCTGGCCAGTACAAAATGGCCACAAACTACATGAAAACTGTCATAGAAGCATGAAAAAATCGATTATTTCCACTATCAACAGGAGTTGGGAAATGCAAAGTTGGTCTTGGCCTTTCCGCTAACTTGGAGTATGTGCATGTAAATTTTGGTGCAAATCCATTGAAAATTGCGGCTGTGCATTCGTTACACACACACACACACACACACATACACACACACACACACACACACACATCCTGCCTTTTATAGATAGAGATTACCAGCAATACATTTTATAGTATAATTACCAACAATACATTCTATAGCAAAATTGCCAACAATACATTTTATTTGTAGTTGATGGCATATAATTGCATTCAAAAAATATTGACTTGAAGGCATACAATCATGTTCAAAATATATTTAGTTGAGGCCATAAAATTGTGTTCAAGATATTTAGATTTTGACAACCCATAGCGGTTGAAAATCAACTAACTAACCAACTAATCTACTCCTACCTTCGTATCACACACTACATTCAGTAATTCTCTAACTTGAATAGCTCTCAAGACTTGTACTGAAGTTAGTGACCAAAACGTCCTTATAGTATTTTGACAGTCGTATCACTAAAGAAGGACAGAAAATCATCAGTGTAAGAAAATAAATTATTTTATTGCATTAATGCCATGGCAATGTTTAATCTACATACCCACAAAAAATGGTGTCAAAAGGGACGCTTTTCTCTTGCCCTCACCATTACTGTATATTCCCTTGACTCCCTCAACAATGTTTATTGTTTTAAAATGCTTTAGAATTTTAATAACAAGAAAAATATTGCACACCATTTAGTTGTTAGACTGTTTATTTATAAGATTATAAAAATAAGAGAATATTTGAATTGAATGGCAATTAGCCAATGTTTTGTTAACCATTCCAAAGAACACAATTTGCCAGCTTTTCCAATCACTTTGGTCAAGGTCCTTACTGTCCATTATTCATTTAAGATTTCTTTATCTGTCATCACTTGGCGGAAAATAGATAATCTATCTATAGATTTTCTAGGCTTGCTTCAAGCAATTTTTAAAAAAATTGGCAACAATTTAAAAAATTATTTTGAAAAGAATAAGCAGACAGTTAAGCTATAATTGCTGGATTTTTATCATAAAATGTATCATAAAATCTTAATTTTAAACATTTCTTCTGGAATAAGAGTAGTCACCATCTCAAAATTCTCTTAACAAAGAACTTGCCTCAAATAGATGAGGAGACAGAGAAATTGATATATATTATAAAAGCTATTATGAAAAAGAAATATAAATGTTAGACTTTTAAATATTAAACTTGCCAAGAAAATAAAAGATAAATAAACAATTCAATTCAAACAATGAACTTCAAAAAGAGTTTCAAATTCAATCAACCTGATACAAATCGATGTAATGACTTTGTAGATTACTGAGACTGTTTTCCACAGCTTGGAAAATATGTTTACGGCTCAATCCCCAACAGTTAGGGAACTTTGGTTCAAGTACAGTTTTTGAGAATCGACATTTGGTTGCAATCACAAACTGTTCACGATCTCTTCTGCAAAAAAAAGAAAAACATCTAAAAATTGCCAAAAAATATTAAACTAACTTTATACATTTTTGTACAATATTATCAGTAGATGTGAATACTAAATTAAAATCAGTTACTTTCATTGTTAGGATTTTCCTGGACTCCAAAGGCAGAACTATTTCCTAAGGAGGATCACCTGGTCTCTGACTTATCCTGAAATTCTACTTGGGGTTATTTTCTGTTTATGATATTTGCTGTAAAACAGTGAAAAATTGATATAAAATGAATATTAAAATTTTTGAGTAAAATTTTGATGAGTTTCTTAGAATTCCTAATAAATAAAAGAAATGATCTTCTAAACAATATCCATACTTATTTGCATTAAAATGCAGAACAATAGTAAATATAATAGAGAAATGATAACAAACTGCATGTGTCTTTTTATCAAAAATTCAAGTTTTAAGTCCTTATCTCTCACTAATTTTCCTTGTGAAAATGTGTTGTGGGGCCGATAAGGATGAAGAAAGGTGTGAACAGCTAAGACAATGAGGTGACAAAGGTTTAAGAAACAATAACGTTGATTTTATTAATCCAAAATGTACAAGAGTGTACCCTGAAGAAATATGTTTGTATTGATGTCGGGTCTGGTATGTGTGTTTTTTTTTTTTGCAAGGGTAGTTGATCTTTGTTGTGTCAGCGAAATGAATGTAGAGTTGGTCAGCGGCGATAGCATCAAATGTTTCATGCCATCTACACACACCAAGACCCTTGTTAAAAATAGACTATTTCTTTTCATTAAGTCAGACTGACCACATGACCAGAAGTGGTTGCTGTTCCTTATTTCATATTATTCTCTTATTTTAATATTCATACATCTTTTTTGTATACTAGCATTTTTCCTTTTTATTTATTGATAATTTTTGTTTGTTTGCCTGTTTTGTTGCAAGCCTCTCACTGCTCTATCGTTATTTACCATGGAAACTGCTCAGACTACATTCCTTAATTCTATCAGTTCTAATCGTCATGGCTAAGACCTGCCATGCTATGCACATTGTAATAAACCACCCTCATTCACAAGTTTTAGAAATTCTTCTTTTTTCTTAATACCTAATTTTTTAAATTAATATTTACTAGTTTTAACCTGTGAAAATTTAACAGTTTTCTTATTTTAATATTTTGATGAATCTTAATTCTTAAGTTAATGATTGAATAAGTTCATGGCAAGTTTTATAACAATAAAAATATCCATAGAAATTCCCCTATCACATCATTAAATATTTAACTTAATAACAAAATATTGCAATAATAATCATAAATATGAATGTTAGTCATTATTTTAAGAAGTGGGTACAAATGAAAAGATTTGAAATTGACAACACTTTTCATTTTGCTGAAACAACCATTAAACACTTGCTTTTTTTTCCTTTCATTTTCTCACTGAAACCAAGAAGTGTTTTTTCCCCTCTTTCAATGTGATAAAAACTAAATAGTCCATTATTTATGTAGTATTAACAGGGTGTCATAGTCATGTAAACTAACAAAGGGAGGGACAAAAATAAATTATAATAGGATTATTCTAGCTGCTGAATTCCTAGAGACCAAATTTGATCATTTTTTGTTTAATTTTTTTTTTCTTAGCAGACACAAAAAAGTTAGTGTCATCCATTTTTTCTTTCATTTCCACAATAAATTGTTTTAAAATGGTACTAGTCATTGTAGAAAATGAAATAAGAAGCTATGGTAGTTCCACTTATCAAGCAATTTTAGGCAGTAGAATAGCTAGAGTGCAACATTTTTATGTGGGTGGCACTTTTGGGTCTGCTGTATAAGCCTGTATAGTCTGTATTGATATAAAAGCATTTTTGATGTCTGGACACTACTCACAGTTGAAGACCCTTTTTGATTTTGAGTAACTTAAACTATGGCTTATATATTTAAGTTATTATCATCTTGGCTGAATAATAAACATTATCTAGTGATTTATTCAGGGTTTTTTTTTCATCATTGTTAACAGTATGAAACCTGTGAATGAACTGATGGTTTATTTATTAATGCCACAGTACTACTGTGTGTGGGAGACACATCTTGCTTATTATAATATAAATTTCAGTTATATTCCTTGATAGAAGTTTGTTTAAGGGTATGTGTTTGTTTTATCTTTCATCATTTTGGCTTGTTAATAGATAAGATGGAATCAATGTGCAATATGTTGTATTTTTTTTAAGTGAGAGGCAGAAAGCAGAAGAGCTGCAACAACCTACATACCCTGTAGATTAAATAATGGGTTCAGTTCAAAATTCCCTAAAAGTTATTCAGACAAACAAAAACTTGATAAAAGCCAGAGAATACAATGTCCAAAACATAATAATGACAAAGATGGGGGACAATAGTCAAAATGTAAATAATATAAAGAAACTTACTTTGATAACCAAGTACCAATGATTTTCTCAGAATTTCCATTGCCATAAACATTGGCAGTATCAAAGAAATTTCCTCCATGCTCAACAAATATATCCATGATTTCATGTGAGAGTTTCTCATCTGATTGGCCAGGCAAAGCAAATTGGCTCTGAAAAAAAGTGAAAAAACAAAAATACTGAAAATTTGAAAGAAAAAGCAGGATAAAAATAATTTATGAATGAATCAATATTGGTTGAGGGAAGGGTGCAAAGCCAACTTGAGCACTCAGAATTCAAACCAATTGCAACCTTGTAGCTCTTCTACTTTAACCTCTGAGAGGAGGGACAGAATAACATCAACATCCCCAGTGCAAAAGGAACCAGCAAGCCATTGTACAATTCTGCCGTGAGTATCACCATGAACCACAATTGTGAGATGGCAAGGGGGTGATGACCACAGTGGTGAAAAATGTGCTAACTGAATAAATGATGATGATATATAATTTCAGCCAGATGCAAAAATGCACATAGGAAGATTGTTATATGTCTAGGTGAAAAGAGCTTTCTCTAGACTTTTACCTTGGCTCAAACTACAACTTTTATCCCCAATGGCAAATATGCAACTATCTCAAACACAAGACTCATTCACCAAAGATGATTACTACTGCTTAATTCAAATATCTTTATGTAAGCATGAACATTTTATTCTAACTCCAAAAAATTGAGTATATATCTACAAGGGCATGCTGAAAAGTTCTCAGCCTGTTCCACTTCCTAAAATCTGACCAATAAGAAAGCATCAGAATGTATTTTGAAATCCCTTCTTGGACATACAGCTGTCCATTTTATATACCTGTTTGAATTTTGAGGCTGAATCTTTGTGCAGTGTTTTTAGAACTAGTAGTCTCATTGAACAGGGAATTCATACCAGATTTTGTTCTTCAGGAATTTATTGAGAAACAGAATTTAATAAAATTCACAGAGCTTCTGGAATTGTTTTATTTGTCAGAACTATTCTTCTCTTAAGTTCAATGATCTAATATTATCTTTTGTCCATAAATAAAATGGGTCAGTATTTTAATCTTTGTTGTTTTGCTGACTATGCTTCAGCCAATATGTTCTTATAGTGTAACCGTTATTGACACAGTGTAATTGGTGAGCTGAGTTCAAGTTCTGGCCTAGTCTGTTGTTTACTTTTGCCCTATTACCCTTGAGAAAGGCATGAATCCATTTCCCCATCTATGAATTAAATAGCAGGATAGACTGGACTCTATAGCTTCAGGTGGCAGCTAGTCTAAGTGAAAGAACTTTATAACCATGGAAAAGGCAACAGGATACCACTCCGCTATCTTTTCCAAGTAATCATAACAGTTTTGCATTAATACTTTTAGGAAAGGCATGAATCATTTTTCTCCTCATCTATAGATTAAATAGCATGGTAGACTGGACTCTCTAGCCTCAGGTGGCAGCTAGTCTACATGAAAGAACTTTAAGACCATGGAAAAGGAAACAGGAAATTACTCTATTATCTTTCCCAAGAAATCATAACAATTTCCAGACAAGAAAGAAATGAAATCTGTGGAGAGCCATGACCACATACATTTTATAGGTACATGGCAAATTAAAAAAGAATCTTCTGGTTTTTACACTGTTGTTGAAAATTCTGAGATACAACATTATGGTTATTCCATCAATCATTCAGGCTACGATCTGCATCTTTCTTAGTTATTGTTCTCTATGGACAAATCTAATCTTATTTATTCAGAATTAGTCTAAAATTAATTTTCATCTTATTTTTATAATTATAATGTTCCCAAACAAGTTGAAGGTGTCACAAGTTTTAAATATGGAAACTTTTAAATGATGAAAAAAAAATGGCTTAAAAATTCTTGTAATTTTACTGCCAAAACTACTGTCATCATCATCTCATGACTGGGTGTGGTCATAGCGTCACTGAACACCTGACCAGCTTCCTCAATAGAACTTGATCCTGTGCCAATGTCTGAGTCTCTGTGAAAGATCTTCCAGTTTACTTCAGAGATATCAGCCCATTTTTTCCTCTATCTGCCTTTTCTTCTTTTGTCAAAGGTGGTACTTTGTCGGATGGCATTAGAAAGATTGTTGGCTTTTATGACATGTTTCTACCATTTCAACTTTGTCTTCTTGATAATGGCTATGAGATCTTCCAGTGGACTTGTTTCTTGTTTGATAGTGTCTCACACCAAAATGATGCCGTGAAAGATAACATGAACTCAAATATTCAGGACATCCATTCTTGACACAAAGCAATGATTAATAGGTGAGTTCCATAGACCATTGCTATTGAGTTCAGCCTTCACAATGTGCTCCACTGTTGTGGTCTTGTGCCAGATTATGTTAAACTTAATAAATATATCTACTCATCAACAAGCTCAAATTCTCCATTAAAAGAATTTAGATTAATTGTCAGTTTATTTTTTGATACGTCTGAATATCATTGTCTTTTGAAATTGTTTGTAAATCTTATGGATCCATAACAAATGTTTAAAAGGTAAGTTCATCAGATTTTATTTTCTTCCTATACCTAGTGTATTACCATTCAGTTTCAGAGGATGTCAGACATTTAAAATATGTTAAGGTGACAAAGTTATTAGAAAAGATGGGTTAAGCCTTTGAGTGGATATCTCTAAGGAGTAACTCTCTCACACATTTTACTCTTTGCTGTTCAACTAACATTAATCATATCTGATGATTTTATGCTGTTATGGAAGATAACTAGAATTATTCATTTCAATTTGGGTTTTCATTGATTTGTTTTTACAATTTTTTTTTTCAATGTTTTGCAGTTTATTTAAAGCCAGAAAATATTTTTAGATTGCAAAAAAGTTTTGGAGATAATAATGTTTTTTTTTCTGAACAAGTTCTTCTGTTTAACTCATAGTTAGTGAAAGAAGTGATGAATTCATATCTTTTCTAAGGGTATTTGTGTGTAAGTAAATATAACAAACCTGACTGGAATTCATTAAATGTCATTAGTCTGAATATAAATAATTTAACTCAGTTCTCAATTACTACTGCTGTATTTAATTTTACTATTTTTATTTTTATATTAATCAAATACACTTTCTTAAATAAATCTAATGAGATTACTTGTTTGATAAAAGCAAGCATATACAAGAAGTTATTTGCACGTATACATAAAATATGACCTGGGTTATCTCAAAATAAAAAAAATCAACTCTTTTTAAAATCAAAATCAACTTAATCTACAATTTGGCCTCATTATCAGATGATTTGATAAAGGTTTTAACACTGGCATGCCACAATGGTTGACAGTGAACATGACTCAATAAAAATTAGTAATTCTTGTTGCAAAGATCATATAAGTCTGTATTATCTGTCCTAGATGCTAAATGTAATGATACAGAGGTGCAGACTAATGACCAACACAACACTTAATCTCTCATATTTAACTTTACATTTTATTCAACTCCAAATTTTGAAGTTTAATCATTCTTGACCAATGTGTATGAGTGGCCACAAGACCCTCTTTCAAAACATGGACCTTACAATCTCATCTGCATGTTAATAATTTGAAATTTCAAAGTTAGAATTAGCATTCATTTGCTTAGAAAGAATATCAATGTGATCTGATAATAGGTACAATAGATTTACCAAACATCTAAACCTGATGAGCCATTGAATTTGAAACTCTTAAGTTGGCAAAAAACAGATAAGTGACTTCAACTTTTTTTAACTTATTGAATAATATATACATATATATATATATGTAAAATGTGTATAAATATATATATTCAATTTTATATATATATATATATATATATATATATATATATATATATATATATATTTATAAAAAATATTTATTATATATGTGCAGTACTTATTGGAAAGTGCTCAATATCAGTGATAGAGCTAACAAATTTAGTTGGATTGATGTGAGTTTGTGACCCTGGGTTTCATGCTATTTGCAATTGTCAGAAAAACTGATTAATTTTTAAATTTTGGATTTATATATGGTTGCGTATATCAGTGTTTTTATGGCAGTGGGAAGAAAAATTATTGTTAAAATGCCACTCATACGTACGCAAACATACATACACACATGTTCACTCATTGACATACGCAGACCTACATACACGCACGCTCACTCATTGGATCTCATACAAAGAAACATATATGAACAATGTGCATCCATGTGTCGTTGCATACATATGTATGCAATTGGTTGGTATATTCAAAGTTTGATTGTGTAGCGAACATTTTTCATCAGTTGTGGTATCAATGCGCAGATTGTTCATCTATGTTGTTCGCCGAATAATGTTTTCTTGCACACATGTATATATATATGTACACGCGTTCACACATCTTCTATCCATCTGTTTGCTTTCTTTTTTTTATGATGTGGTCTGTGTAAGACTATGGTAGGTAAAATTGCTATTATTTTTAATTTTTTAATGCTGTTTTGTTATTTTAAAGCCAGTTATTTGCTGGTTTTTGGCAATTGTGCATATCTAACTGGTAGGAACTTCAATTTATAATACTTATTAGTATTTATGCGGTGGTATTAATTTTGCTGGTGGGGAAGTAAGTATAATTGGGGACTGATATGGTAATGGTAATGGTAATTGTGGTGTGGTAATTATTGTGGACTAATGTGGCAATGGTAATTGTGATGCAGTGGTAATGGTTGGTATTTTTAAAATTTTTTTTATTCATATATATATATATATATATATTATATATGGTGGTAGTGTGTTCATTTTTATTAACAACTATTGTATCAAATATGAGTTACTTTCGAAAAGAGGTTAAGTTTAGATAAGGGTAGGGGGTGCATTTTTCAACAAATTATGACATCCGTTTTTATCAACAACAAAAAGTTCTTTAGGCATTTTTATCTGTTAAATTTGTACTTGCATACTTAAAGATTCTTTCTAAAAGGGTGTTTGGATTAGAATACGTTGTATTGAACTACAATTTTACAATATTATTTTTACTTTTAATTACTAATAGACTATATTTCACTTTAAAACAAATAAATGTAATAGAATTCCTTAAGTTATTTAAAAATTATTATTAAATATCAAATATGAGTATGTATATTACAGCTCTTTTTTTAAAAAATGTTATTTGAGGAAAATCTTTGACAATGTCGGCAAAGAATAGCTATTTCATTTCTTTGATTCAGTAAATTTTTATTTTTTATAAACCTAGTAATATATAGTATCTCATGATGGCACAAAGGGCATGTGTAATTTAATGATCTACATATTTTAGCTTTTCTTATTAATTTCCATTTTACTGTAGGTGTTTTATTGGTTTCTTTTAAGTGCCAGAAATATTTCTATAGGGACGTCTGATTTTGGTATTTATTTATCCTAAATGAACTTTGAGGCTGATTGAATCTTTTCTTGAACTCATGGCTTGTGCATCCAATATAGACTTTATATCAAAAGTCTATATTGGATGCACAATATAGACTTTATATCATTGTTTATATCAAATATTATGAATGTATGTGCTTTTAAAACTCAATAAATTTCAAAATAAGTTATTCCAAAATTCACTTTATATCATTGTTAAGTTACACCTGCGTTCATTTTCACTACAATGAATTTATATCAACAACAAACTATTGAAATATTCATTATGACAGTGTGAGAATGTATGTATGATGGGACAAATACTTTAAAAACTCATCTACAAATTTCAACTAAATTTCTGTTAAAATGTTATATAAAATTATCATAGGTAAATATATTATATGCAAGCAGCGGTTCTGAAAAGTTCTTGGTTTAATCTAAAGCTTTTCTGTGACGGTTACACACCTGGCCCCGGTTCCTTTGGTTACGGCCAGCATAAGCGTAACCCCTTGGTCAGATGATCACCAGCCTCGCCTTTCCCGACTCGCTTCCAATACCTGGTCACTAAAGCAACTGTAAGTCTACCCACGCTGTGTTTAGATCTTAGAATACTTATATAGTCCGACGGGGTGGCAAAACACAAATAAAAGAGAAAAAATAAACTTAAGATTGCTGATGAAAAAAAAAAAATGGGTAACAACCTTTATATCTTAATGTCCGTTACATAAAAAACAAAATTGTTCTCAATTTTCACTATCAATAAAGATTTCAATTTGTGTATGTCGGAGTGTGGTTTGGTTCGACACTGGGGCTAATTTCTATCAGTCAAGTTGATTCTTCTTCAGTTGTACAACTTAGGCTGGAAGTTCTCTTGTCTTTGACTTGGGCTGGAAGGATCTCTTGCCGCAACTCAGCCGCAACTCTCTGTCGTCCGAGGTTCTTCTCGCTGCCGTCCGGGCTGAACTCTTCTGTCTTCGACTTGGGCTGGAAGGATTTCTTATCCCCACAAAAATGAATCGGGCCTGATGCCCGCTCAGGCTCTTTCCCTGCCCGCATTCAGCTGCAACTCCACAAATACTTCCTGCTTTTATTGAAAACTGGGGTGGGTCTGTCGGCGTCTTTTCTGTCGCATTATTTTTGATTTCCCATTTGCAAACTTCCCACAGTACCTTTTGTGGGGAGGTGCACACCCATCTTCTTAGTCTCTCGTATGTCAGGTGACCGTTTTTCGACCAATGGTTCCTGATCGGGCATTTTGCTTTTTCTTCTTTCACGCAGATCACGTGACCGTTTCGACCAATTGTTATTGATCGAACATCCTTTCTCCTCCTTTCGGGCGTGGTTACATCGTTTGTTTTAAAAAAACAAAATCCAATTTTGCCTTTTCTGCACGTCCAATCTTGGCTTTCTCTCAAACCAGCCCGCCGCTAATTAGTTGTGACTTCAGGAAAGAATATTGTTCTGAGACAATCGTTTTTTTTTCAACTTTTGGTCAGACCCGACAGTCAGAAAATCTTAATTATCTACATTGAAAATATCTTTCCCTCGTCAATGTGGGGGTTCTAATTTTTAACAGGTCAGAATCTGTATATCGCTCCACCGGTCACTCCCCTCAACCCAAAAGACACTTTTTTCTGATTAAGATTTCGTTTTCATTGTTCCCAAAATTTCCCTTTATCCAAATTGATAAGGTGTCTTTCTATATATTTTGAAAATGTCTTTTTCCTTTCTTTCTTTTATTATTTCTAATTCTATTCTTCAATTGTTTTAAAAATTCTTGGTTTATCTTTCTGATCAATGACCGCTTTTTTGTTTTTCTCGAAAGCTCTTAGTGAATTATTTTCAACTCAATTTTTTTTCAAAAAAATCAACAACCTGTTTAGTAAACCGAGTAAGAAAAAAATTAAATCATATTTCTGAATATTTCCAAAAAAAGAACTTTTCAACATTTTTTTTTTTACTAATATTCACCCAATACAAAGCCTAAGGGCTACTCAAGGTAGAGCAATACTGGGTGGAGTTGTATTAGTGTAAGAAAGGGCAAGATAACAGGAAAGATAGCTAATTCTAGACTTGAAGAGCCCAAGATTTAATTAGTGAATAAAATTTCAGATTTCAGCAGTGACATTAGGAGTATAGAGTCAAATAGGTTTTAGAAGGAAAAACCCAATCCTAAACAGGAAACAAGGGATGAACTTCTACTTCTGTTTGAAAGACTGGAGAAAAAGTGTGAACAAGATGATAGGCAAACCTATCTACTACTATTAGGGGAGAAAAAAAGTAATATTTACAGAATAAAATTTCTGATTTAATTTTGAGATGTCAGACGTACATAGCTGAAATACTGGAAACCCAAACAAGAAACAAGAGATAAACCTCTATCCCTGGTAAAAAAAAACTGGGGAGGAGTATAACCCGGATGTTAGGTGAGCCTATCTATTTCTGTTGGGGTGGAGAGAGAAAAAAAATTAGATAAATAATTAGTGAATAAAAAGAGTTCAGGCAAAGATGTTAGAAATAGAGATTTGAACCAGGAAGAAGTGTGAATTGGATAGGTGAACTTATTTAATTGTATTGGAAGAGGAAAGAGAGAAAAAAAATAATTAGTGAATAAGATTTTGGCATTCATGTGGAAATATTATCGAGTAGAGAGTTGGAAGTAGACTATAGAAGGAACCGGAAGCACAATTCCAATCAGGAAAATGTAAATAAATAATAAATGAAATTATGGAGACAAGTTTCGAATATATACGTTAGGGTAGAGTTAGTTGTGGAACTGGCAGTATATTATTATCTATTAAGTTTTAACATAATATAAGTTCAAGTACCTTCTATCAAAACAAAATAGAGCAAGGAATTAATATCATTTAAATTATGGTGAGATTTATATGTACAAATAAGTCCAAATTTTGATCAGACTGTTTAGTGTTTAAGGTAGCAAATGATGATTACAAGCCAAAATATACATTTACCCATATAAAAATAAATACACTTAAATAAAATTGAGTATGGAATAAACAAAATAAAACTAAGAAAACAATATAAGAAAACGTCTTTCTCCTCTCTTCCAGTGAACATTGTCCGGTCAAAAAACTCTCAGCCAAAACCTGTTCATAATTACAAAAATAAAACTTTATCCATGCAAAAATGTGACGGTTAACAAAATTGATAAAATTTAATTTCACCTCTCCAAATGTGAATCCTCCAAGACATATATTTGATACTTTGAGTCCTGATTTTCCCAAATTCTTATAAACAAATCTTTCATGTTCGTTTCCCTGATTAGGGGATAATTTGTCTTTACATTCACTTGACATGGTGATGCTATGACGTGGAATTCAACCAGACGATCCTTTCAAGTCACAGAGCAACTTTATGTTCTGCCTGCCTGGGAATAATGAGGCTTTTATAGATAACCTATATTTTTATCATTTTTTAAGTAAGAATTTGATGGTTAAACAATAAACATGTATTAGGTCAGACAAGTTTGCCTAGATTTATTTTAAAAGCTGAAATATCCACATTGGAAAATTATATCCAAAAAAAGATATATAGTGAGCATTTAGAGATAAAATTATCCTATGGGAGCCCTCACCTTTCCATGTAAGATATTGGACAATTTTTTGAACCATTTTTCTAAAAAATAAGTGTGTCTTATATACTGTCAATTATATTATATGCAAAGAAATATATATAGATAGGTAAGTAAAAGTTCAATAATAGAAACTGAGATAGTTGTGCATATAAGAATAAATGTGACGTGTTTTGTCCCTTAAAACTTCATTGGACAATGTTTACATTGATGCAACTACATATGCGCATGAATAAATGACGCTGGGAATTTTAAATTTAGAAATTTTTTTTTTAAATGTGTTTTGGGTATATAATCTAGCAAATTTCATTTAGATTCTTTATGTTCTCATCATCTTTGTTATTAAATATCCTACATTATGATGATGGAAGAATGGTGAAACAGTGTAAGAACATGGATGCAAATTTTTCAAAAAAGAAAAGTCATTGTTGTATAAGATTATGATGTAAAAAATTTACAAAAATATTGTGGAATTTCTGTAGATATGTCATGTTAATGATTTCCATATAAATATATATACTATTTCCATTATTTGAACTATTGTCTTCATCTTTGTTGCCATATTTATCACATTTCAGCTGTTGTACACTCCGGCCTGAACTGAACCCTTTATTTCGCTCACTGTTCTAGTTCCACATCTAATGGAGTTCAACGCCTGGTTAAGGCAGTGGAGAACTTGGAGAGGTGAATTAACAGAAGATAACTGATAACTGACATCCATTAGACATGGCACGTGGAACTAGAACAGGCTACCCCAGTGAGCAAAATAAAGGGTTCAGTTCGACATTCCAACCACCTGAAGATGGCCTGAGCATACAACGGCTGAAACATTGTGATAAATATGGCAACAAACATGAGGACAATAGTCTGAATAATGTAAATAGTGTGCATAATACCACATCTCAGAAATATAGACACACACACACACACACACACATAAATATATATGTATGTGTGTGTGTGTGTGTGTGTGTGTAGCATATATATGTACATACTATATATTAGTGTATATACTAATTTTATTCTTATTATTATTTATATGGATAATTGCACAAGAACAACAACCAAGTATCAAGTAGTCCCAGTTATGTATCTGTATGCGGCACATAATGTAATATTCACCAAATGCCTTACAATATTTTTATTCTTGATATGATCTATTTGATAAGTATTGTTGGATGACAGTGTGAGATTTGTCATAAAAAGTCACTGAAATTATGATGGAACAAATACTAGTTAAAAAAATTTATAAATCATCTACAAATGTCCAACATGCTTTAGGAAGTATTTCCTTTTACAAGTTTTTGTTCCATCATGAAGCCCTTCTAAAAAAATCTGATATTTAGAAAAGATGTTTTCTGTTAAAAACTTTTCTGTACCTGCTCATAATTACAAAGATATAACTTTATACATGCAAAAATGTGACAGTTAACAAAATTGTTAAAATCCACTCTTACCTCTCCAAATGTGAATCCTCCAAGACATATATTTGATACTTTGAGTCCTGATTTTCCCAAATTCTTATAAACAAATCTTTCATGTTTGTTTCCCTGCTTAGGGGATGATTCGTCTTTACATTCACTTGACATGGTGATGCTATGACATGGAATTCAAGCAAATGTTCTATTTAAGTCAACAAGCTATTTCGTGTTCTGCCTGACTGCCTGGAGATATTTAACATGATTGACTTTTATAAATGACCTAGAGTAGAGATTTGTTTTCTATTTTTTTAAAGAAGTATTTCTTGATGAAACATGTAGTAGGCCAAATAATTTTCCTAGATTTATATGTATATCAAAATGTACCTAGTGAACAGTGGATGATAAAATTAACTTATGAGAGGCTAAGATATTGGACAATTTTTAATAATTCTTTTGAAAAATAATTGTATCTGATATGCTGTCAAATATAGTATATGCAAAGAAAAATAGATAATTTGTGTGATAGAAACAGAGTTAGTTGTAGATATAAGAATAAAATAGTGAGAAATATATAACAGTTTGAACCCATAACATCTACTTTGACATGTTTCAGTGGTTATGATTCGAAATCATTTGTGAAATGCTAACATTTTTACAAATTGATATATATATGCATAAATATATATATATATATGTGCGTGTTTGTATGTGTAATACACACACATACACACACACATATATATATGAGATAACGATTTATTTTATATATCAGGAACCATATTGAGGAAAAATGTATGACAAAGTGTAGGAAATTTAGTGACTCCCCAATTGAGT
Organism: Acanthosepion pharaonis; assembly: GCA_903632075.3. NCBI lineage: Eukaryota > Metazoa > Mollusca > Cephalopoda > Sepiida > Sepiidae > Acanthosepion > Acanthosepion pharaonis. The sequence continues at coordinate 323,870 of CAHIKZ030001835.1, read as the reverse complement.
CATGACAGATGAACAGAGATAAGACAATTGAACAGCTTAAAAGGCATACTTTATATTAAAAATACATTATACAATGAGAAAAAGAAAAGAGAATTGCTTAATTGTATTTCTTTAGCAGTTAAAGTCATGGCTTTGGGGATGCAATCCAAATACATGTATCTGTTTGAAATTGATTGAAACACTTATCTAATGCTGCTCATATTCTTCTTCCGATGACTACTTGTCCTTGTATTATTCAGGTTTGTTTGTAGCCAGCATTGCCAGTTCTTGGTGTAGGCTAAAACACATCTGTTTAGTTAATTGGTCTTGAAGCCTCTCAGCTTTGGAGCCTAAATTCAATTTGTTGCCTAAATTTCGCTATTACCTATTATTACGAGATAAATGGATCTATCTCCCTATCAGCATGTCTTATCAAGCATTTTTTTTATAAAAGTGGAAAAATTTTTTTGTGACACGTTTCATCCTTTAGGACTTCATTGCACTAAATTTGTTATGTTGGTGCAAATATACATGTGCACAAGCGAGCGATGCTGAGAATTTAAAATTAAATACTTTTTTTTTATCTAGCCAATTTCATTTAGATTCTTTTTCTTTCCCTCACTTTTGTCAGTAAATATCCCACATATATATGGTGAAATGTTGTAAAAGCTCAGTATTCATGCAGACTTTAGACATTGCTGTATACTATATCATTTCAATTAGTCTTCTTCTTCTTATTATTATTATTACTATAACAATAATAATAATGACAACTCTGAGCATTGACAGAAAGAATCTGGAAAATATCATCATACCAAATGTTTCTGGTGATTATCATTTGGGATCAAGTGAAAAGAATTGTTTTGAAATCATTTGTTTTGAAATATATTTGTCTACCATAAGTGCTAGGAACATATAAGCAGTACAAAGTCATCTTATTAAAAAAAATAATATAGTTTCTTATGTATATATTATTTGCCTAAAATATTTTTTCTTAGCTTCCTATTCATTATACCATTACAGAGAATGCCATGTTGTATTTTCAGGAAGCGATGGGTAAATTGTCACCATTTCATATTTTTAATCTTGCACATGCACATTTTTTGTTTTTTATATTGTTGACTGTACAGTATAGTAGGGTCAGTTGGGCACCATCTGTGAGAAAGAGAGCACCATGATGCAATTCACTCCACCAGAAATTTGGAATCTGTACATTTATGCCAGAAGCTCCAATACAAACATTTCAGAGTGTTTAGGTGGTAATCTGAGGATAGTGCAGAGGATTCGGAAAGAGTTGGATGAGTCTAATGGTGATTATGAAGGTATGGCCTATTGGAAAACTCACTTTAATTGTTCAAATAAGAAAAGAACTCCTAAATTTGTTATTGAGGGCCTCAGACTCAACACTGAGGCCTACATCAAGTGCCTTGAGGAGTTAGTCATTCCCTGGGTTAAGACGGTCGCTGCTGAAAGACCCTATATCTGGAAACAGGACTCTGCACCATGCCACACACAAGCAGGAAAACCCAGTCATGCCTGTCACCAATTTCTGCAAACACATCATCCCTTACATCTGGCCACCTAACTTCTAAGATTGCAAACCTCTTGATTATTATGTGTGAGGCACAGTTGAGTAAGAGATCAACAAAACTCCTTTTGACAGATAAACTGAAGGCAAGGATTATGGCAGTATTCATCAACTTAAACAAGGAGACTGTCTAGAAGAGTTGCAGGAGATTCTGAAGTCATCTGGAGGTTGTGGTTGATGCCAATGGAGATTTTATGGAATAAATTTACTCTTTCGTATTTCAAGATATATTTGTGTAATTTTGGAAAATATATCTGAGATGTCAGTGTCATTTTAATTTTTGCATAATTTAGATGAAAATCTATTCTTTACACTCTGTATATAGTGTTTTAGTTGAGGGAAACACTTAATCTTATATGATGGGGAAATTATTATTTTCCATGAATTCAGAAGTGTTATATTTTTTTAAATTTTCTTTGCATTTTAATTGATTTTTTTCTAAAACATCAAATTCCAGTATTTGTATTTCCTTTCAATGTTTTTATCTTAGCCTTGGAATCCAGAATTCCAAATAGATCTTCAGATTTAATCCACTCAACTGTACTTTGCAATAATATACGCACCCTTTTTAAAGCTGATGCACATTCACATTCATGAAAAGTTACTAACAAATACACAAGAAGAGAAAGAAAATGGAGAAAAAGAGAGAAACTATTTACTGTTTAGCTTTTGAATGGCTAAATGTTGAATGAATTTTTGTGTGATATGATATGGGTGTTTATCTGTAGTAGAGAAATTTAACCCAAGAATGTTTACCACTTGATCAGCTTTTATAACTTGTCAAGATACTTGATGAAGTACAATTGTTAATAGGTTAGTCTTGCTGCCCATTGCTAGTGATCTTGATATTCATTGGGTGCTCCTCTACGGTGTCTTTGTGTCAGACTTAATTAATCCTAGTAGATAAAGACGAAAACAGAAGTTAATTATTTTGGGACTGATTTCTTATTTTACTAAATGTTGTGTGACAAGTTAATCTAACAAAAGTTGGTGTGTCAAATGTAGTACCACATCTTTACTAATTGTAATTTATTTGATGTCTTTATAGTTTACTGGTAGTGACTGGTGAATGACTTTTTCATCTCCAAAATTAACAGTTGTATGTAGCACTTCCATTGTGAATGGAATTTAATCTAAAACAAAATCTGTGACCCATGTACAAGACAATCCCTCATTCTGGACTAAAAAACTCTTAAAAAATTAACTTATATGCAAGAATTGATGGTATATTATTTTAAATCTTTGCTTTACATATTTGGTATGGATTATCCCCCTTATATGTATTCTGTATTTAAGTCCAGTAGGATACACTTCTGTAGAATCTTCCACAACAAACCAGCCTTACCTCTTTTTGGTAAATGCTCTCTTCCTATCTGGTAAGTAACATCCTACTTTCATACAAAATATCAATGAGAAACCATTGGTCAATCACAGTACATCCAACTTGCTGATTGGTCAGTTTCAACCAATCAGATCGCTCTCACGTGCAGAGTCAATTTAGGAGCCAAGTCAATTCTGATCCTATCACATGATACAGGCAGATATATAAACCCAACATGTGTAAACTCCCTCGAGTTTCTTTTCATACATCTCTCTCTCTCGTGTCTCATTCCTTGCTACCAAGTACCAAGATGTAATCTTCAAGAACTCCTGTCTTAACTAATGCAATCAGACATTAAAGACCATTATCAACATTCACACAAGTACGAACTCTGAAATCTCTTCTGAACTTTTACCAACTTGTACAATACACAATTCCAAACATGCTAAAGAAACTTTATTCTTCTAAACTACAGTTTAATAATTACTTTCACTTTATGAGCTTGAATACAAATATTTACCTAATCTAAGAGACACAACTCTGTCTGACCTTTTCACTCGGTATTCATGCATGTATACCAAATATTAATAAATTCAAATGTTTTGAAACAAGATGTTTATGAATCATTATTTCTCTATCTTGTATTAATTGTTGTGGATGGAAGATTATTGAACACACACAATTTTAAACCTTCTGATAATTCAAACCTTCTATTCCTCTCAACACACATCTGCAACACTTCATTCTAAGTTGAATAAAGCTTTAGTTAAGTTACACCTGTGTTATTTTAAACACTACTATTTATTCAACTTAGAATTTTAATATGGAACATTGCATGAGACCACAAACTTTCGACGCTAACCATACCATAGCTGCTGAACAATGGACCCATTAGATTTTTAACGTTCGGAAACTTCGTAGAAACTCTTAAAATGGAGGACCATCAGTGACGAACAGACAAGATAAAGCTGATATCGAACTATTTGTCCACCTCTGTATACAGGTAGACTCACCTTCTTATGAGGAAGCTATAAACTTGCTGCACGCAATTTACGTCAACCCTAAAAATGTGGTTTTCGCTCGACACTTACTTGCCACTTTAAAACTTGGAAGATGATGAATCACAAGAGCGCTGCCTAATTGAATTGAGAACAGTACACTAAGCAAAGACTTCAATTTAAAGCAATGAATGCATAAGCCTGGGACGAACATATTATGAACGCCATTTATAAACAACCTTTCAAATGTTCAAATGAGGTAGAGACTCTCCAAAAACAAAACCATAACATTAAGAACAGCCTATGAATCATTCCACAATTTAGAAGTCACCCAGAGACAGTCCATTTTCTTCTTGCCTACTGTTGGTGCATCTCAGGAGTCTCAGTTCTCCCGACACTTCATTTTTGCCTTCAGAGTCTTCTTGTGATCAAGATTCTGCCCAAGAGCAACCAGTCACAGCGGTCTCAACAAAAAAATGCTTCTTCTAGACTCTCTTTTCACTCCGAATATTCCCGTCCAGCTAGAAATGCCAGGTACCACAAATGTGGGAAACTTGGACATTTTTCTGTCAATCTTCCCCACAAAGCATCGCTCTAAAACTTTTGTGATATCTGCTGCTTCTCCAGATTGTCTTTCGGAAATCATAATCAAAATTTACATTTAAGAACCTACATATAGATCCCCTTATTGAGACGGGTATTTATGCGAGATACATAGATTCAAATGTGGTGAAAGCTAATAAGTGGCAGATATTCCTTTGAGAAAATAACTATGGCTGTTATGTACCAAGTCAAATCTCATTGTGATTCACGAATCCTTCTTCGCAATCAGAAACTAGAATGACCTGCAGGTCATCTCAAGGTCAGCAATTGGTGGACATATTGACAATCAGTCATGTGACAAGCACTTGTCGCAGCCACCTTTGGCTGCTCCCTAAAGTGTATTTCAACCTTGACCTTTTGATCGTGTTCCCTACATGCTGGTAATTTCATTTTAGAGATGAACTAATTACCTTTTTGTTCATTGGTATTACGAACATAGTCGTAACATACCTCTTAGCATTTTTAGACCTTAGTTTTTGCATAGCAAATCTCAACTCATTTTTTAGAGAGATTTTATAGCATTTTAGTGAGACTATTTCTGTTGTTAGTCTCCCTTAGCATAACACAGCAACTTCTTGCCAAATTCCTGGTCGGCACCTGAATGATTGGTATGCAGGCTCCTGGCCTTCATGGCCAGGACGCCGACCAGGGCTGTGTATTAAGTTATGCTTCCATTTTTTTATCTGCCAACTGGAGGTGAGTTGGATCTACCTTTCTTTCTCTCTTTATTCCATCCCTACTGGCTGCCCGCACATTGTTCATAACCTTTCCCGTACACTTCATTTGTAATTATTACGGGAGGTTTCAATATCGTACTCAACCAGCAGACATGCAATGCCAGCACCAGATATTCGATATGCCCAACACCATCGCAACGCCAGCTCGTTGTTCCTTCCCAACACTTCCAGTTGGAAATCTGATCGGCCGACCAGCAGTGATCATCTGTGATGACCAACCAACCTTCCCCAGTTGTAATTACTACAGGAGGTTTCGGCACTGACCTCGACCAACAATGCCTGCATTGCAATGCCCAACCGTTGACACAACCGGAACGTCTGCACCTCGACTCCAACCATCGATACGACTGGAATGTCTGTATCTCAACTCCAACCAACGACACAACCAGTAGAAATCTGCATTTTCACCCACTTGTGGAAAAACTGTATGAAACACACATACATGTACGTACAAACATTCTCCAAAATACAAACTCTTTACGTTCACACACAAATGTTAATGTCTTTGTCACTTGTAAATTTGTTGTTTAATACATATATTTGTTGACATATATATATATATATATATATATATATATATATATATATCGGTTTTGTTTGTTTTCTTTACATCTTCAGTTGGATTCAACTTGAGTCCACCGTTTTCTTGTAGTTGGACCTTCTAGCAGGAATAAACAATATGTGTCCCTAATTCAACATCTCGCAAAACCCACACAGATCTTACACTGCATTTGAAGCAGTTGGTCAGCTGTACCAGTTCTGGAGGATACCTTTTGGGGTAACTAAATAGCCAGTTTTCAAAGAATAATCGACAAAATCATAATGGATGGAAAACTGGAAAATACTTTTGCTTATAGAGATTATGTAATTATATGTGGCCACAATCAGAATGACCATGACAACAACCTTCGATGGTTCATGGACATCGTAAACAAATATAACCTTACACTAAATAATGACAAATGCTCGTTTGGGCAACATAAAATCAATCTTTTGGGCTATACAATAAGCAACGGGTAAATGACTCCAGACCCAAAGCAATTAAAACCTTTGCTCAGATTGCCAATCTCAGATAACATGCATGCGCTGCGATGAACTATGGACATGTTCACCCACTATTCACAATGGATCGCCTTTTTCTCAGAGAAGATGCGTCCATTAATACAAGTAAGATCTTTTCTCTTATCTCGCCCAGCAATAGAAGCATTCGAAAAACTCAAGGAAGACATTGCAAAATCTGTAATCACAACTATAGATCCTTCTCTCCCACTGGTAGTTGAAACTGATGCCTCAGACTGTGCAATTGCCGCTTCATTAAGTCAAGCTGACCACCCTGTAGCCTTCTTTTTAAGGACTCTCTCTCAATCTCAGTGGAGACACTATTTAATCAGACATCACTTCAGATTAGTTACAGACCAAAAATCTGTTTCATTCATGTTCAGCTCAAAGGCTACCAATAAAATAAAAAATGAAAAAATAGCAAGGTGGAGAATTGAACTATCTTGTTTCTCGTTCGATATTACTTACTGGCCCGACAAGGAGAATCTGACAGCAGATGCCCTGTCAAGGATATGCTGTATAACCCCAAGTACAAAAGAACTCCAGACACTACATGAGGAATTGTGCCACCTGGGAATAACACGGATGGTTTACATGGTAAGGTGTAGGAATTTGCCTTATTCAGTGGAGGATGTTAGGAAAGTTACAAATTCCTGCCGAACGTGTGCTGAGATAAAACCTGGGGTCCTAATAAAAGCATTTGAAAGGCACAATTTGGACTTTAAAGACCCGTTACCAACCAAATCATGAAACCGATACATGCTAACTGTTGTAGACAAATATTCACGGTTTCCTTTCACTTTTCCCTATCCAGATATGACTGCAACAATTATACAATGTCTTTGTTCCCTATTTGCCATATTTGGAGTACAGGCATACATTCAGACCAAGAGCTTCTTTCATGTCCGAGCAGCTTTGGCAATTCTTACAAGAATGCAGAGTAGCAGTAAGTCGGACAACCTCATACACACCCCAGAGTAACGGTCAATGAGAGAGATATAATGGCTTAATTTGGAAAACAATTCAATTGGCTGCTTCAACACACAAATGCTCAATAAATAATTGGGAAAATCTCTTTCCAGTAGCCCTGTATACCATCAGATCGCTATTATGTACGGCCACCAATGCCACCCTACACGAAAGATTTTTACCCTTCTAACTACGGAGTTTGGCTGGGACTTTGCTCCCCACTTGTCTCTCTCAACCAGTTATGGTTCTACTCAGATGTCACATACACAATACCAAACATGTCACCCCCCCAGTAGACGAGGTGGGACTAATAGAAGCAAACCCACAATACGCACTCATGCGACATGCGGATGGAAGGCAAACTACTGTCTCTCGTAGAGATCTGGCTCCTACTGGAGATGTACCAGATCCTAAAAACCACCGTCGAAGCCACTCCTGACATATTACCCCAGGATGATGACACAGCGTCCATTGTGCCTCCATCAAACATTTCAGAGGGATTAACATCTGAGCCCCCGAAAACTCCAGACGATCCTGATGAGTGATCAATGCCCCAGAAGTGGGTACATCCAGAAACAGATCCAGAAGATCCACATTCAGACTCAGAGCGGCCTCGTCCATCAAGAAAGATGAGATACTTCCATTCCCGGACTAACGAGCGAGCTCAAAATGAGAGCTCTTCCAGCCTGAATAGTCCAATACAAGAACTACCCAGGCATTCATAGAGAATATGTAAAGAGCCTGGACACCTAAGAGATTTTCTCCCTTATGAATAAAATATGTAGGGGAGAATGTACTGATAAAGCACCATGTAATATCTGTCAGTAAACAAGTAGTCAGAGTAAAGTGCAATAAAGCTTTGGTATAAGTTTATTCACTGGTTCAAGCCTCAATGATATCTAGTAAGTCAGTGCTTGTAATTTTTGTGAAAATTGAAGATTGTGACTTATCACCAACAATTTTCTTGGATTTGGTGGAGTTATGGTCAAGGATTATAACAAATTTATAATACCATGTTGAAAATTTTGCACTCTGCTGGAATTGATAATGAATACTTGAGAAATAATTTGATTGGTTTTTGTTCTGATGGTGCAAGTGTAATGCTTGGTCACAATTCTGGGGTAGGCACTAGATTTAAAAAAGATTTCCATAACATAGTAATCTGGCACTGTTTAAATGATCATTTGAAACTTGTTTTGGATGATTCTGTCAATGATATAAAACAAGTAAACCATTTTAAAATATTCATGGATAAAATCTCAAACAAAAATCAAATGGAACTCTTCAAAATATCTGAAGAACTCAGGCAACAAATTTTTGAAGATAAGTAGGGTTTTGGGACCAAGATGGACTTCTTGCAGTTTAAGATCTGCACTTGCTGTGTGGTGTGCTTATCCAGCATTATACATATATTTCTCCACTAACACAAAACATTCAGGGTTGAAAGCCTGTCTGTGCAACAAAAATTTCTTGAAGGACCTGACTTTAATGATTGATATTTTACATGAAAAGTCATTGCTCAGTAATGCCCTCCAATCAAGAAGTATGGCATTGTTTAGAGCAGAAAAGCTCATTAAAAGTCCATTAAGGCATTTGAATTGGTGAAGGACAATATAGGGACATATGAAAAGGAAACTGATGAAAGAATTGCTTCTGATGCCTTCAAGGAGATCAAGCTCATTGAAAATCCCAGGTTTGTTAATCTTCCTTGACAAAAACTATTGGATGCAATAATTGAAAATATGAAGAAAAGATTAATTGCTGATGAGTAACTTAAAGCAACAAACAATGAGCAAGAAAACTTCATTGAGCTGTTTAACTTGCTTGATGAAAAAACTTGGAATGTGGAAGAAATTCTTGTACCATGGATGGCAGCAGAAAAAAAAAACTTGATAAACTTAATCAAATATTGAAACATGATGTTCATGTGAATGAATTCAGGGATTATGTGGAAAATATTATACGTAACTTTTGTGCCAGTAGTACACAGCATATGCATGTATTTCCACAAACTGTACAAAGAGCCAAGAAAATTATTAACACCATAGCAATCAGCTCTGCTTCAGCAGAGCTGGGATTTTCACTAATGAATATAATATATAGAGACAAGAGAGGTAACCTCATTGTAAAAATGTATCAGACTTAATGACAATTAATCCAATTGGCCTCCCATTAGATTTGTGAAATGCCACACTTCCAGTAAAAAAAAAATATAAAACTGATGACAGCAGAGTAAAATGAAAACAAGATAAACACTATGATGAAAATCAAGTGACTATATAGAAATATTTAAAGTGAAACTGAAAGAATGTCTTCAATAAAAAATACAAAGGTAAAACATTTTTTTGTTATATTTCTTTATTTGTCCAAACAGCAGCATGCAATGTAAATACACCATTAAAAATAGTAAATTAGTAAATTATTATATGAAAATATTGCAGAATCTGTTATTTCTTTCTTGTTGATCTTAAGGGTTGTCTAAATTAAATTTATTTTTTGTGTTCTGTGTCACACCCTGCTAAATGCCTTGTACCTGTATTTGGCTGGCATTTGACCGATTTTCATACTTGGCCTCCAGTTTCTAAAGTTCATAGAACCTGTTATTAAAATTTTTGAATCCCACCACTAGTTATGTATATATATATATATATATATATATATATATATATATATATATATATAACTAGATTCTCTCTCCCTATATATATATATATATATATATATATATATATACGACTGGCTACTTGTTTCTGAACACACCTATCTACTTGTGTGGCTAGCCAATGCATGTTGCAGATGTCTGTCTGACATCCAGAGAGCCCACCTGTAATTTATATTCTACATCTATGCTGTTACAGTTTCTGGGAGAGACCACTTACTCTGGCATGATCAACAGTTTGAACAAGTTCAGTCATGATGACTTGTGGCTTTCTGCTAGCACAGCCATTGACTACTTCTAAAATATATAAAAAAAGAAAAAAAAAGGAACACTGAAAAATAAAATGATTTGGGTCAATCAAAAAATTTAACACAAAGAGACTTTTGATGTTAGCCAAAACCAAGTTTTGCACCAGTAGTTTGGGAGCCTTGTCAAAAATAATATAAACTGACAGCTCTGAGACTGAAGAGTTAAAAGGACCACCAGAGGAACCTGAACAAGAGAAGGGACAGCCAGAGAAACCAGCCATGTGTGTTACATGAAAAAGTTATTCAGTCATCAGCTGAAGACATTTTTTTTGCCCTTCTTAGCAGATTGATGCCATATCTATTTCTAAAATGACAACTTCTACCATGATCTGAAAACTGTCACCTATCAAACTGAAATGAGCTTTCTCCCGACTGCTACTGAGATTTACTTTATAAACAAACTTTTGCTACACTGAATATCAAAATAACTCACTTCAGTCAAAATCAAATGAATAAATATATATTAATTGTTTATACTCTAGAGTCAGTTTGTTTTATGTTCTATGTTTCCAAAAAATAAATACCAAGAATATCCAACATGCAACTCACAAAATTTTTACTTGTTATTTACTATATTTTACTTAATTATTTGTTGTTGATTATTATTACATTTTACTTGTGTTTATGTGCACATTCATAGTTTATTAATTTGTTTATTTATTCATTTGGATTTTTTGTTTATTCTATTTATCATTTTTTTCTTGGGAGTTGGTTATCTGATTTGTTTAGTTTCAAATATTGGCTTTGTCTAAAGTATGTTGCATTACCTGTGTTGTATATAGTGTTTATATTTGCATTTATCATACTGGTATTTTACAAGATATTTTTTTTAGTTTTCATGTTTTAAGTAACCTAGTAGAAATTTATTTTTGTATCTGCATTTTGAGATAAGTTCTGATCATTTATTTAGTAATTTGTGTTGGTCTTGGAAGGTGATTATAGCTATTTTCTCCTCCAGATAGATTTTAAATTTTTTTTATTTATTCTTGTAGGTTGTTGCTGTTTTCCTATATTCCATGATATTTTTTGTGTAATTTGGTTTACTTTTGAATTTCCTACATACGTTTTGAAAGTATTGTACTTTTTGCATGTTTACTATTTGTAAAGCATATTTTGTGTGCATAGTTTCTCTGTTTCCAGAGTCCTTCAGTTACTCCTATTTATATTTTTCTACATTATTTGCTGACTTGACAGTGGCTTGGTATATTGCATTGTTTTGTAGGCAATTGCCATTTAAGAGACATTCATTCTTTACTCTGCAGTTGCAGGTGGATTTAGTTTGTGTGGGTGGTTTGTTGGTTATTTTTCTGTTGTACTTTTTTATTATTTGTGTCATGTTTTTGGTGCAACTGTAGCTGATTTTTACCATGTTTCTATTGACTATCTTGTGAAGAGTGCTAGATGGTGGAAGTGTTTGTGTACAAGTGTAATGAATATTTTTCTACATTTGATTTTATATTTTTGTTGCACAGTGGGTTGAACCATATTCTTTTCATTTTCCTTTTAGCTTTTTGTGCTGTGTGCTATGTATATGAGTGTTGCCAAAAATCCACTATCTTTTGGGGCTGTTTCATAATCTTTTTTACCTTCATTGAAAATTAGTTGAGCCAAAAAACAACACATATGGCCTGAAAATTGCATCCAAACATGAAACAGACTGTCACCACTTGGTGTTAACGTCAGTGTCCAATTTTACATTTACACATGCTGTATCTTGAACATTGAGCACTTTTACCCATAAATATAGCATACTTTAAAACTATATTTTTATCATATGCAGGGTGAGATGAGTAAATTGTCACCATTTTAAATTTTAATTTTGTGCTTGAGTTTGTTTTTGATTTTGTCAACTGCAGGGTCATTTGTGCCCTGTCTGTGAGAAAAAGGGCACCATGATGCAATTCACTCAGCCAGAAATTTGGAAATGGCATGCTGTATTGCTTGGCATTCATGATGGAAGCACGAATACAAACATTTCAGAGTGTTTGGGTGTTAATCTGAGGATATTGCAGAGGTTTCAGAAAGTGTTGGATGAGTTTAATGATGATTATAAAAATACAGCAGCATGGAAAACTCACTCTCTTTGTTCTGATAAAAAAAACTCCTGAATTTGTTGGTGAGGGCCTCAAATTCAACATGGAGACATAGATCAAGTGCCTTAAGGAAGTAGTACTGCTCTGGGTCAGAAGGGTGGCTGCTAGAAAACACTATATCTGGCAACAAGACTCTGTACCATGTCACACAAGCAGGAGAACTGCTGTCAGACAATTTCTGCAACCACATCACTCCTTACATCTGGCCACCTAACTCCCCAGATTGCAACCCCTTTGATTATTATGAGTGGAGCACAGTTGAGTGAGAGACCAAGAAAAATCCTTTTAACACCAAAGATGAACTGAAAGCAAGGATTATGGCAGCATTCACCAATGTAAACAAGGAGACCATCCAAAAAAGTTGCAGGAGATTCCAAAGTCATCTGGAGGCTGTGGTTGAAACTAATGGCGATTTTATTGAATAAATTTACTCTTGGGGCACTATCCTTGGTCTTATGTTATTTCTTATTTTCATCAATGACTTTCCTGATGTCACCAGTTCCCAACTAGATATCTATGCTTATGACACAATTATTTACTCTTGTTTCAGTATCAAGCTTGACATAATAATAATACAAGCAACTGTGCTTGAAAAGAACCTCCATTCAGCAGTTAATTGGGGCAAGGAATAGTTTGTAAATTTTGATGCTTCCAAAACAAAACTGCTTTTATGTAATCATCATAGAGAACTTTTTTGCCTGCCATCAACATGGCTAATGCTAACCTCCAGGAGAGCAACTCTTTGCACTTTCTTGGGCTCACATTTACCTCTGGTATGAAATGGAATGATTATATTAAATTAATTGCTAGGTCTTCTACTAGGAATGTTAGTTCACAATGTTATGCCAGACAATTTTTCTCATCAGACTTAATCTTGCCCATTTATAAATCTACCATTTGTCCATAAATCAAATATTGCTGCCATATCTGGTTTGGTGCTATATTTCTCAACATTCTTGACAAAATTCAAAGTATGGTCTGTTATGTAATCGATCTTGACCTGGCATCTTGACTTCAGTCACTTTCTTCCCAACATGACGTGGCTTACCTGACTTTTCTACAAATATTTTTCATGGTAATTGTTCTGATGAGCTTTCCTCCTTGGTGTCTTGACTGCATGAATTTAAAATTGGAAACTAGATCTTACTATTTTACTGTTGAACTAGTGAGATGCAACTGTATGTTCTATTCTATTAGTTTATTTTCTTGAACTGCTTGCCTGTGGTAATCTCTTTTGATTTCTTGCTTCCTTGTCACCTACAATCTTCAAAAATTTAAATGCAATGCCAATCACCATCTTCTGTCTTCCTGAATCCTGTTCTTTTATTGTCCTCTCTTCTCACTAAAGTCTCTTTCACTACCAGTGACCACTTGTGCCCTAGTAGTATTATCTCCTTGCTTGGGGTGAAATGATTAAAAAAATAGTTAATAAATAAACAGAAGTTCAAATGACTTTTCCACTGACTGAAGTTTCACAGAAACACCATCTCACTCATCAGAGTAAGATAAATCTATTGAATGTATTCACTGACAGATATCACATTTACAAGAATAGAATAGAAATGTAAAAACATATATACAGTCTTGTCAGCCAAGATAATTAGAAGTGACATTACAATATGGAAGAGTGTATAGTTACCATACCAACCCCAAAGAAAAAAACAGCTTGTCTTATGTGTTGATTATTGTGTTATTGACTTATTTGACTCATTCAAACTATTATTCTCATCACTGATTGTTAATGTTATTATAAACACATTTCGGTCAAGTACCCTCTGGAAATCATCAGGTATTCATTATTTTGGTTGATATGGAATATCTTATCTGTTGACTATTTTGTTATTGATCCATTCAAACTATTATTCTCATTCTTAATGTTATTATAGATATAGTTTCAGCCAACTACTGTCTGGTCTTCATCAGGTGTTCATTATTTTGGTTGTGTCTATAACATTTAAAATCAAGGATGATAATAATAGTTTGAATGAGTCAAATAAGTCAATAATGCAATAATCAACACATAAGATATTTGAATAAATGGCTTGTCATACAAAATTTAGATAAGAACATTTTAATTGGTTTTATTTTATTAGGTGTTTATGTACAATTTTCATCAAGGTAAATAAAATGATAAAAGTTAAAATAACACAAAATAAATAGAAAATCAAAATGCTAGTGAATTTCAAAAAATACAAAACCTCTTTCAGACTTGAATCATTATCTTTGTTGTTTTTATCACAATCATTCAACCACTGTATTTGCAGGGATTCCCTAAGCATCTGTCATATTTGGCAACTTTTTGGTATATTTTAAATAGAGCCCTTTATTTTGTAAGGTCAACGGGCAGCATAGGGCAGGTCAATTGCTCTCATCATCTATCTCTCATTTAGGGCCATTCAGTGTTGGATGTTGTCAGATTCTTCTGTGTTGTTTCTCTAAATTGTCCACTGAAGGTGCACTGCATTTATTTTCTATTGACAATAATGAATGACAATTCAAGTAGATTGATTTATTTTATTTAAAAATTGTTTCCAATTCCTTTCTGTATGTAATTAGTGAAAATCCCAAGGTTTCAAAAGGTTTATTGGCCTCAACTTTCATTTTAGCTTTCTTCTGACAAAATATTATTTTATAATGCATGTAAAATATAATTCCTGTCAGTTGAAGTGATTCCTAGAACATTTCAGTTGAAATATTTTTCATTCAACCCCAAAAGATTTGTGAAATGTTTAGAATTAATTTTAACAATGATTCCAGAATATTGTTACCAAACAGCTTTCTTTTTTTCTTTTTTTTTACAAGAATTTTAACAAGGCTTTAATTGTTCTCTGAGAAGAATTCTGGAGCTGGATCAGAGTTCTGATTGCATTTTCCAAATCAGATTTCTTCTCTTTAATCAGAATCTGTAAAAAAGAGAAAAAGGAAGACTGAGAAATGCAAAGTAAGCCTGCTTAAATCAAAAAACACAATTTTTAAAATCATGCACAAAAATTTAAGTTTTAGAAGTTTGTAGATTAAATTCCTGAATTCACAGAGTGAATAAAGAAAATATGGAATTCTGATTAGTTTTTAAAATGTATATTTCAAGTTTAGTGTTTGTATGACTACCAAATTGGTTCTTTTGGGATCCTTCCTAGATTTGTAAGAAAATTGTGCATTGCGTACTATTACAAATTGAGAAAAGGACAGCATCAGTACTATGCAGTTATCAATGACTTGTGCACAGTTTCAAACTTGATATTTGTAAATAAAACCAAATTCTTTAAGAAGTTGAGGATCGATTTAACACTGTATTTTATGAACAGAATCCCACTTCTAAAATGATAAAAAAATCAACATTTTTTGATTCTGACAAATGCTACCACCCCGGGTCATGGTGGACCTGAGAACAACAGCAATTAAGAGGTGGTTCCACACGCCTTAAATCCTCCCAATCAGTGGCCTTGCTGCTGAATGTAATTTGTCATACCCAGGACAGCAAATACATAGTAAAAAAAAAAAAAAATGACCAAACCTCCTTATAAAATTAAATATTGGCATTAAATGACCTATAAGGAGTTCATATGCTGTCAAACAAACAAATCAAACCAAATCAAAACCCTGTCTTGGGAGTAAACCCACAATTATCATATCAGTAAATTGAGTCTAGAGCTATTGCTGACATTGATGATAATGTTTTCACACACACACACACACACATATATATATATATATATATATATATATATACTCACACACTGATATTAATATTAGTTTTAATATCACTTTTTGGCTTTTTGATTTTGAAAAATAAAATTAATTCTCTCCAGGAAGTAACTATCCTTCAGGAAGTTGAATGGTTGATCTATTCTTAGCATCTGGTCTCATGTACATGTAGGACTTCAATTGAAACTTGGCCTTGTGCCACATTTCATTCAAGTGGACATTTGGATAAATACCATCAAATTTAGCAGTAAAGATATATAATTCACTTTGGTGAATTATATTATCTTTATAATTGTTTGTGTTTCATTGATCTTTAAGGCTTATGGAGCTGATGAGATTTTAGTCTCAAACCAGAAAGAAGCAAACTATAACAAGCCAGATTTTTTTTATTATTAAAATGCTGACACAATAAAAATTAACGTTCCTGATATTAAATTTCTGGAGACAAAATTTAGCCATTTTTTAAATAAATTCTCAAAACAGGCAGAAAAAACTCTAATAAATTATACATTTCTTGAAAGCTTATAATTTTCTTTTAAAAATTATGACCCATCTTTTTTCAAAATAGCTGACATTTTTTTTTCTTGTCTATAAAGACTGAAAACTAAAATTTCCCACTATTACTTCATCTTATGTTTTAGGTTTCACTTGAAAATCATTTTGAAAATGAGAAAAAAATTGAATTTCCACAATGTTATGTAGAGAATGAAATGAGGCTATAACTGATTCTATTTATTCTTAGATTTTGATAACTTCTTTAACGTATACATCCATTGCTAGAAGGTTACAGTAAAGATTTTCTGATTAATAAAACAATGGTGAACTTACTTCAGTCATTTGTAAAGTAATGAACTCCAGCTTCCAAATGATATGTTTTATTTGCTCTGGGCTAAGTTCTTTCTGAGAAGGTCCATCAAGGTAAACGGCTGTGAATTCAATAACCTGGTGTATCTAAAAAGAAAATAAGATCAGATAACACATAAATGACCTTAATGTCTTTCTACTCTATTGGAAAGTGCTCAGATGAACTACATTCCCCAGTCCTGCCAATTCAAACCTTCATTTGAAGGATATGCCATGCTACTTACATAGTAACAAACCACCCACATTCCCTCTGTTTTCCATTGATGAGAAGTAAGTTCCATTCTAAAAGCTTCTTTCCACCAACCACTGCTCTGTGGAACCGGCTCCCTAGAGGATGTTTCCCCCCAATCACTACAATTGTAACCTTTTCAAGTCTACAGTTAACTGTTATCTTCCACTCCTATCTGCATGAATTGCCTCCTAACATAACACTTTACCTTGAGTACTCTCCAACCCAGGACTTGTAAAGGGTGAACCTTACTGTAAAAATAAAATAAAATAAAAGTTAATGAAAAACATGTTGGCCTCACCTACTTCCTCCAAATTGTTTTTGAATAGATTCTTGATCAAGCTGAGAAATTTATATCAAAAGCTATTTGATGTTGTGCCTTGTAGCCACTGTCATTATCAAATGATTATATTGACCTTTAGGGAGCATCTTCCCAGTTGTTCTAGCTACTCAAATTTTGCATGTCCAAAAAAATAAAAAGATATGGAAATTTACCTTTCTATATCTTTACACAAAGCTTATTATTTCTCTTGCTGATAAAAGGACATTAAAGACATCACAGGCCAGTTTGATTTTTAATTTGTTAATTTTTTTATTATCAGCCTTTAGGGAAGAGACAGAGGTGTCTTTGCTTGTTGAGCCTTGAAATAACTACTTGTATCTTGTACACATTTCTTTCATAAATTTTTCTTATGAAAATGAATGATTCTTCATATGTTAACCCATACAGGATTCACTTACTATTGGTATATTTATACTTTCTGCTTTTGTTAAACCAGAAGGCCCCTAATTTGTTATAAAAGTGGTGCACTCAGTCACCTCTTGCCACTGACTCAGTTTTCTCTACTCCCATTTTTTCTGTTTTTAAAATAAAGTAAGTTCATATTTGTGTATGTATTTTTTTTAAACCTATGGTTTTATTTCATAACATTTAAATGTATACTCTTAAGTGTGCTGTGATATTTTAATTTGCTCCTAGGTGTGTCATTGCTTAAAAAAAGTTTAGAAACACTGCTCAAGCTGAACATTTCATTATTATAATAATTTGTTTATTTTTGTTTTGTTGACTTTTAATAATTAAAATCTGTTGCTAATATATGTACATTTTTTTATGTGATTTTACATTTAAACTTTGATTTCATATTTATCTTAATAAACTACATAAAAGATTGTTAGTCTAATCAAATGAATAACATAATTTAAGGTCCCAAACCAATCAATCAAATGCAATACTGCTTACTTAAATACTATATAAGGTTATTATGCAGTGAGGGTGGGGGCAATAAAACAACTATCTAAATAAAACAATCATCTAAAATTTTCAAATATCATGTTTAGGGTTAACCATTATCTTCCACACATATCCTTATAAACTATGCCTATAACCTCTTCCTCTACCTTGAAGGGCTCTTGGGCCTTATGCAGGTTAAAAATGATTGTAAAAACAAAAATATCATCTATTTATAAAAGTTACAAGTTGACACATCATAGAAAAGATCCAACTCAATCCATAAGACATTTGGCATGTGAGAGAGCAGTGAAAAAAGACTTGAAAATGAAATTGTATGTGGAACCTGTGAGGCAACTTGTTACTCTGGTACAGAAATTTAGAAGGTTAGAGAGAGTGAAGATCATCTTGAATAAGTTGGAAAATGATCCTGGAATAATATATATATATATATATATATATATATATATATATATATATATATATAATTTATAAATTTATTTCAATCCTTCATGATCTTCCAATACTTAGCTATGATCAATTAATGATGAACATGTCATTTTCACTTATGATCAATTTCATCATGATTCTTCTGTTAAACTTGTAGAGTAATTATACATTTGTATTACTCAAAGTAGAGTCCAATATTGTGAGAATTCCAGTAAGATATCTTTAATCCTTGCTAAGTTACAACGGTTCAAAGCAGAATCTAACAATTGGACAATTTGCTGTTACATCTGGTATATATATATATATATATATATATATATATATATATATATATATATATATATATATAGTAACTTTCAAAACATTAAACAATATCCTGGTCATGTGTTTTAGGTGCAGAGTCTGAAAACCTTGAAATATTACTCAACTATCAATTTTGTATAGATAGTGTTAAAACAATAAATATTAGTAATTTAGTACAATGATTTTACAAACAGTTACAAGTTTATTGAAGAGTTCGAGAGAATAATACCAAATATGAACATGTTTAAAATAATTTTTTCTGATCCATGATCAGTATTATTTTCAGAAATAGTACAGTGATTGAAATCTTAGTTATTATGCTTTTAAACATAATCCTTATTTTTAAATAATTACATCTCACCTTTAAATATAATGTTTCAACCCCGTTAGAACATTCTTCAGTATTGGAAAAGGTTAGATATTGCTGATTTAGAATATTATAAACCTGAATTCTTTATATGACTAATGGAGGGTGCTATGCAAGAGAGAATATTCTCAGTTTGCATTTCCCCCATTAAAGGCATTGTTATATCTGTGACATAGTATCACTTTTAATACGTGAATGGAACAGAATAGTTGAAAGAAAGGAATGACAAACATGAATTGTTCTCAGAGATATTTTTTATACAGATATATACATACTTATTACAAATTTGACTCACACAGAGAAATTATAACATGTATACAACAAGTAGTCTGAAAGGGGCAAAAAGAGAGAGGGTCTTACTTGTAATATTTCCCAACAAGAAAAACATGGAGGCTGATGATGTTTTCTATATACATGATGAGATCATGTGTTTTTTTTTTTTCTGTATTCCCTACTGCTGTAGGCTTGTTATGTTTGTTTTCTTTGCAGCTTATATAACAACTTGCTGGGGTAGGCACGTTTTGACTCAAGGAGTGCTAACTAAAAATTTTGTCATTCTATGAACTGGTGTCATGCACTAGCCATTATTTCAGCTTTGTGACTTCATCTCAACCAAAAGGAGATAATCACCATTTGTATCCCTACATGACTATTGATAAAGGTTTTATTTTTTCTCTTATTTATAAATGATTTACAATTCCAAAGGGGTAACTTATTCTTTCACTTACCTTGGGTATGAGATTTACAATGGCATTGACCAATTCTGTCACTTGAGTTTGAATAATCTTCATGGAATCAGACCCAAGAGAAATGTCGGTTATTGGACTGATGTCAGAGACAACAGACACACCTTGAGATTTCACCAAATTCTGTTTTGCAAGATAGAGAAATAAATAGCGACAGCTTTTTTCAGACATCATCATAAATAATGTTCATATAAAACAGAATATCCTTTTCTTCTACAATGATTTAAAAAAAGACTGACCAAGTGTATCCTTTTGTCATCTTTTTGCTTATGAAAGTAAGTATTTAAATATGAATTTTTGCTGTTAATACAAATGGAAGCAATTGTTTTTCAAGTGAGGTGAACAATAATTAATACAATAATTAATACACTTTATACAGTGTGGACAATATCATACAGGATGTCTCAAAAAAATTCATACAAAATTTTACAGGGTATAGCTCAAGTCAACTTGCTTTCTTTTCACGTTTACACATTAATATTACTAATATCATCCAGGTTTAGCTTTGAACAAATAAATTTCACCCTGCAATGTTACTGAAAGTATGAAAATGCAGTTGAAGTTCAAAGGTGGTATTAAAGTGAGTTTAATTCAGATCACCCACACGGCTTAGAATCTCATGAATTCGAGATATGTTTGAAGTTGATGGTACAAAAACCATTCAGGAAAACTGCAGATATCAACAAGTCCTGTGAAGCAAGAAAGTGTGATGGAAAGTTTTCAAAGAAGTCCATGAAATTTATCAAAATGTTAATTGCTGCTTCTGATTCCATTGTGTTGCATTGTCAGCAATGTCTGAATCATAATGGACATGAATGGGAAAACATGCAATGACAATATTTACATTATTTGGACTATTGTCCTCATCTTTGTTGCCATATTTATCACAATGTTTCGGCTGTTGTACACTCCAGCCTTCTTCAGGTGGTTGGAACGTTGAACTGAACCCTTTATTTTGCTCACTGGGGTAGACTATTCTAATTCCACGTGCCATGCCTAATGGATGTCAGTTATCAGTTATCTCCTGTTAATTCTCCAAGTTTTCCACCGCTTTAACCATTTATTGAACTCACAACTCTTTGGGTCCTGTCACTGGATCTAACCAATGTCTTTATCCAGTGTTAATCTATGGCAACAAAGATGAGATCAATAGTCCGAATAATGTAAATGGTGTACATAATACTTCATCTCAGAAATATAGACAGATGCAATGACAAATTACAAAGAACATGCATTTATAATAGATACTGTCTTCATATGCATTATTTAAAATTACTTGAATTATTTCTTGAGAAAGCTTCAAAATGTTCATATATTTTTGAGACACTCTGTATTTTTTAAACTTACAGGTATGTTATTCATTTTCAAAGATACATGTCAAACTGTTGCCTTAGAAAAGGTTTTTAAGATAAACTCACCAAAATTCTGTGGGTAAATTTATTCCCATTCATTTTGAGAAAAATGATATGATCTCTTTGTCGTAATTTGTGGTGACGGACGGTGAATGTGTAAAGGCCTCTGTTTTTTCTCTTCCTGCCAACATGTCTTGATGAACCAGGTAGCTTGATATCCTAGAAGAGAGGAAAGTGAAAAAAAAAAACATGAAAATTTTTAATTCATAATAGAATACAATGCAGTAGAAAGGCTCACTGTTTGTACAAGATGGAATTTTATCCAGATTATGACCAAATTTGAGCTTATATTTCTTTGAGGATAATTTCTCTGGTTGACTTTCATATTCTATCTATCACACACTGTTAATATCTATCTGTTTGTCTGTCTGTCTGTCTATCTATCTTGCTAGCTAGCTCAGTCTCTGCCAACATAGCCTCAGATTTTACTTTTTCATATTTATTCTGTCTGAATGGATGTTTGTTTCTATCTATCTATCTATCTATCTATCTAGCAAATGCTGACCTATGACACGTTGGTGTTGGAGGGAAGAATTCAAACTTGTCCTTCTTCTATGCTGATTGCTTTTTCAAAACTAAAGAGCTACTTTATTTGCTCTTTCAAAACTAAGAGCTACTTTATTTGCTCTTTCAAAACTAAAGAGCTACCTTATTTGCTCTTTCAAAACTAAAATGCTACTATTTTATTCAGAGATTGGAGGGCAAAATGAATTTATGATTTTTCCAAATGAAATATGAATGAAATAACTTTGTACTGGAATTTGAACTTGTCTTCCATTTTTCATGCCAATAACCATTATGTCACACACATTTGTGTGAGTGATTTAAATATAATTATTAAATATTATTATTTATGATATATTTTAATTTATTAGATTTTGTTTTATTTTATTGACAGCTATATATTCTCTAATTCAAAAAAACCCTGAAACAGACCAGTGTCAACACTGAAAAGCTGAGAGAGAGCCATGTGTGGGGTTCAGCGTACCTGGATTAAAGGAGAATTTAATACGAGATACCCTGCCCACAAAATACAACGCAAATTTCAAGAAGAAACAACACGATAAGGAATGTTTATAAAAAATAGAACATTGTATATTTATTATCTCATGAATAGGGTAAAAAAGATTACTGTTTTAGTTTGTTTAAGCAAAAATGTGATTTTGATAAAAATGTCTGTGTTCGCTGTCTTTTAACAGAGTAGCAGAATAATGTCTGTTTCTTTTGTTTTTGTATAGTTGTAAAATGAAAAAGGGGCGAGCAATTTAAGTTGAAAAAGAGAGTGTGAATGAGGAATAAAGATAAAAGGAAAATGTACTTATGAATTGTTTTGAAGTCAGTTGTAAATTTGTTGTTGTTGTTGTTCCTTCCTACTCCACTTTTCAGCTCTTTGTGTAAGTTTGAGTCAGTGATGGAATTTACTGTCAATATTCTGTGATCTTTGTGCCTTTCTCTGACTGACTGACTGGCGACTGACTTGAAAACTCTGTATTTATTGTTGACTTTTTTTTCACACTGGCTCGTTATCTTTTTTTTTTGGTTTAGCAAATCACCTCCTTTCATTGGTCAGAAAATTAATTTCACACCTTATTGTGAAATCTGTTTTTGGTCGTTTTGATCCGATTTTGTGGGTGTGCAAATCTACTTTGTGTTTTTTAGTCATTTGTTGGAATATAGGATTTGTATCCTATACATGACACAGACCAGCATTCATGTTAACACTGACATATTAATGACAACCATCACCAATGTCTATTTCACTTCGAATTTCATCATTCTTTTTTCCTGTTGCCTTAGCAACAGCAACAGATAGAAATTGATAGTTTTGTATATATTTAAGTAAATTATACATTTATTTACCCATACTCAATGTATTCTTTTTACTTGGATTTACATTTACCAAGGCCAGAAAGGAATTAACCTCCACAACAGAAGTGACAACAACATGGTTCTGTCTTCCAGGTTAACCATTTCTGTCTCTGCAACAGTTGCCAATACAAAAGCTTTGAAAGCTCTTCTTCTGGAAAAGGTATGATTTTAGTTCTTTTTGTACTCTGTCCAGTCACTAGATAACATAACAAACATTTCACTGATATGTTGCAATGGCTGAGGAAGAAGAAATAATTACCTTACCTGCATTGCTATGGCTGAAATTGCTAAAATCTGTTACTGCCATTGTTAACCTTGACAAGAGCCCATCATAATTACATATAAATCTACATCTTCTAAAGTTATACAGTAACAAAATGAAAAAAAAGAAAAAAAAGATGGTAGATATATATGAATGAGTTAAAATATTAACATAAAATTTAAATGTTGGGAACCAAACTTCTAATGTGATTTGGTAGAATTAGTAACAATGAGGAATTCATTTGAGTTGCAGAAATTTTATAAAAAAAAAAAAAAAAAATCCACATGCAAAATACACTTACTTTTGAAGAGAGATAATTTTCTGAATTTTTTTGTTTAGGTGAGGTTTCAGTTTTCTTTAAGGTAGCATCTTTTCCTAATCAATGAATAAGAGAAAAAAAATTGGAAATTGGAAAGATGCAAGGCAATAGAATTTTATCTATTTATCCCTTTCAACTGAAATAAGAACAGATAGTGGTAACACATAGATAAAGATATGCCAAAGTATGAAATATAAAATGTATTTTTTAAAATGTGCAATTAGCTGAGAAGTAGCTAATTGAGTAAACAATGATGAGAATGATATTAAGCCAGGCAGTAACAATGCTATAATGTTTAGATATACACTGTAGTCCAAAAGTTTGAAGCCACCCTCAGAATTAGCATGGGATGAACTTGACAGAAGAAAAAAAGTGAAAAAGCTCTTAGAGTTATTGAAAAAAGAATGGGATCAATTATCAAACATACTTGATAAACTTTCGTAATGAATGCCAAAAATTTGTGCTGCAGTAATCAAGGCTAAAGGAGAATATTTTGATGAGAGCAAAATTTAATCATAAAATGCTTTTCTCCTTTTTGTCATAATAAAATTTTTAATAAAAAATCATGTTTCACTTTTTTTAACCTTGTATAATAATTTTTGCTTATTTAAATTACGAAACAACTACTTTTGGGGCCAGTTTAAAAAATTACCAGCGATAGTCTCAAACTTTTGAACTGTAGTGTATGTGTGTGTATATATATATATATATATATATATATATATATATATATTATTATTATTATTAGATATTATAACATCTATTATTTAATCACCAGTTACTTACCATCACCTGAAGAGATACAACATAGTGCTGAAACATGAAAGCTATTGTCTACTAATTTCAATATGTTTTTGTTATAATAGCTTATAATAAAATAATAATAATATATTGCTCTATTTTGTATTGAGCAGGTTTTTTTAAAAGTAAATGCTATGAACAGCGAAGTTTTACTTCATCTTTCCCTCATATATATATATATATATATATATATATATATATATATATATATATATATATAATATTTATTTATTTAGGCAGCATATATTTATTTAAATATGTTCATTAAATAATATAGACATATTGTGTGTGTTTATTTTTTATAATAACCCTTTCTAGTTCTCTAATCAGTTTCTTGATGTTAAGTTGAAATTCATTAAGGAAGGTCCTGTTGTTTTTTTGTACCCAAGTACTTTCAATCTCCTCAGTGATCATCCTCAGGGGTGTATTGCAAAGGCAAAAATATTGTAACTGTGATTGTTGTGATAGTGAATTTTGAAAACATGCGTGAATGTGCTGTTACAATTATTTAAAATTTATCAGTTGTAGCTATGATGTTTTTTTCCTAAAACAAGCATGCCAAAATAAGGGGGTTAAATAAAAAATGGTAGAAATGCAAAACAGCTTTAAATGTTGGTCAAATGCATTTAAACACATCCCTAATAAACTCGTGATAAATTTTATTCAGTGTTGGTTGTTTGGTTTTGACATAGGAGCTTCAAGAATTTGAAGATTTTGTTTATTATTTTCATGACATAGTCAGCAAGTATTGTCTTGTATTTTGAAGGTGGACAAGAATGTGTCTTTAACTTAACATCAAGAAGCTGATTAGAGAACTAGAAAAGATTATTATAAAAATAAATAAACATAATGTCTATATTAATGAAACATGTTTGAATGAATACACATTATATATATATATATATATATATATATATATATATTGTCATCCACAGACAGACTGTTTTGCTGTATCACAGCTCATAAGTATGGCTAGATGTCCGGTTGCCTCTAGCTAGGATCAAAACCCGGCTGAATTGGCGTCAGTCAGAGATTTTACACCTAAGCCGTTGGCGCACAGCAGGGAAGAAGGTGAATTTAAGCGTATTTATTTTTAGATAAACACACAGTGACTGAGAGAAATCGATTCGGTTTACCGAAGAGTCATGCATTATTAGCCATAATAGTCACTGTTTACAAACTCACACTTCCTCCCCAGAGAGCTCAACTGTAATAAATTTTTCAGTAGCATAAATGTATGTGTATGTGTGTGTGTATATGACTGTTGGGATTTGAGTAACAAGATAGAGTGTTCAGTATGATCTTTTATTTTTTGTTTAAATTTAATGCTAAAATTACTGTGAAGATCTGATTTTGTCTGTTAGGTAATACATTTGTAATTCTATCACCAAAAGAATGCCATATTTGCATTCAAATCAATCAAGACAGTATTATCAGATAGGAAACCTAACAAAAAGATTTTTGGGAATTTGTAGTGTTCACTTACTATCAGATTTCAACT
>CAHIKZ030001835.1:172500-295000 GCA_903632075.3 Acanthosepion pharaonis | reverse complement strand
AAATGTCCATGTATATATATATATATATATATATATATATAATTTTCAATAGATAGCAAGTGTGTGTGTGTGTGTGATGTAATTATAAATAGACATCACACGTACATTATATAACTCTAAATATACTTCAAATGTATACATGTTATATAATTCGAAACAGAGTGTAAGTTGGTTTAATGTATATGTGTTATATAATTCTAAATAGGCAACACATGTTATGTAATTCCAGATAAACAACAATTATGTGTATTATGTAATTATAGATAGATGTAACATGTGTTATGAAATCCTAAATAAACTAGAAGTGTGTATGTATGTTACTTAATTCTAAAAAGGCAGCAAGTGTGTGTGTACAATGTATGTTTTATAATTCTAATCAGAGAGCAAGTTTGTGTATAGATCTTGTAATTTTAAATAGATATAACATATATGTGTTATTTAATTCTAATTAGATATCATGTGAGTTATATAATACTAAATAAACAAGTGTGGGAGTTGTATGTAATTCTAAATAGATGTAATGTGTGTTATGTAATTCTAAATAGACCTCATGTGTGTGTATATATATATATATATATATATATATATATATATATATATATATATATTATGTAATTCTAAGTAGAACTCAAGTGTGTATATGCATGCATGTATGTTATGTAATGCTAAAAAGACCTCAAGTGTATATGTGTAAGTTATGTAATTTAAGTAGACCTCAAGTGTATATGTGTAAGTTATGTAATTTAAGTAGACCTCAAGTATATATATATATATATATATATATATATATATATATATATATATATTATATATGTAATTCTAAGGAGACCCTAAGTGTATATATGTATGTATGTATGTTATGTAATTCTAAGTATACCTCAAGTGTACACATGCATGTATGTAATGCAATTTAAGTAAATCTCAAGTGTATATATGCATGTATGTTATGTAATTCTAAAAAGACTTCAAGTGTATATATGTTATGTAATTCTAAGTAAACTCAAGTGTGTATATGTATCTATGTTATGTAATTCTAAGTAGATGTCAAATGTATATGTGTATGTATGTTATGTAATTCTAAAAAGACCCCAAGTGTATATATATACGTATGTTATGTATTTTCTAAGTAGACCTCAAGTGTATATATGTATGTTTGTTATATAATTTTAAAAAGACATCAAGTGTATGTATGTATGTATGTTATGTAATTCTAAAAGTACTTCAAGTATATATGTGTATGTTTGTATGTATGATATGTAATTCTAAAAAGACCTTAAGTCTATAGGTGTATGTATGTTATGTAATTCAAAGTAGACCTCAAGTGTATATATGTATGTATATTATGTAATTAAAAAATACCTCAAGTGTATATATGCATGCATGTATGTATGTATGTATGTTATGTAATTCTCAAAATACCTCAAATGTATATATGTTATTTAATTCTAAAAAGTCTCAATATATATGTATGTATGTATGTTATGCGATTCTAAAAAGTCATATATGTATATATGCATATATATGTAATTCTAAGTAGATATCAAGTGTATATATTTATGTATATTAAGTAATTCTAAAAAGACCTCAAGTGTGTATATGTATTTTTGTATGTATGTATGTATGTATGTTATGAAATCCAAAAAAACCTTAAGTGTATATATGTATGTTATGTAATTCTAAAAAGATCTCAAGTGCATATATGTATGTATGTATGTTATGTAATTCTAAAAAGTCTTGTGTATATATGCATGTATGTTATGTAATTCTAAGTAGACCTTAAGTGTATATATTTATGCATATATATAATTCTAAAAGTCTTCAAGTGTATATATGCATGTATGTTACATACTTCTAAAAATACCTAAGTGCATATATGTCTGTATGTATGTTTTGTAATTCTAAATACACAGCAAGTGTGTGTGTTTTATGCAATTATAAATAGATGTAATGTGTTTGTTGCAATCCTAAATAGACCTCAATTGTTTATATGTATATATATGTTTACTAATGCTAAAAAAACTGCAAGTGTGTGTGTGTGTGTGTGTGTCTGTTTTGCAATTCTTAATAGACAGAAAGTAAAACTGATAAATGTTTTGCATAAGAAAATATTCATGATTTTTGCCACTGTAAGCAAAAGAAAGTAAAAACATCTTGAATGAAATAAAGTAAATTGGAAACTAAAGTGTATTCGTTCTCAGTTTTATGCTGCTTACCAATTTTGTCAGAAGAGACACAAAGTAGTCGATTACAGTTTGGAACTGGGCACCACTTGATTTCTTTTTCTTTCATTGGCATCTTGTCTTGTTGACGGATGTATTGCAGGACATCATGAATGCCCACCAGAGACAAACACACACCAAGGTCCACCATACTTGTACAATTGTCTTCCTGAAAATATAGACAAGAGATTTCAATTTTTAAACCACTGCAGTCCTGGCTGAATTATTGAAAAACTTGAATATCTGATGTTAGTGCAATTAAATTGATATATCTCAAAAATAAAATGTTGAAAATCAAGTATTACAAGATATTTTATGTGAATGTAAATTGACTTCTCTTTAAAACGATACCAAATTTAGCCTCCTTTGTATTACTGGTTATGGGATATGGTTTTGGAAATCAAAAACTTTGTAAAAGATGTAGGTTTCTGGCATCTCTAGTTGATAAGGGGGATTGGTGTTAATGCTGTATATTCCAAAAAAAAAGATACTACACTTTGATTACAGCTGGTTAACTGTTGATTTCTGACTTTGTTAACCCAGGAAAAGACCAAGACTTGAGCTGAAGAATTTCAATGGCTCATAGGTTAAGTACTTCTAAGAGAATATCTATAAATTGTTTTGAAAAAAAATTGAACTGTTTGCTTCTGTACAGATCAACACTTCCAGTCAATTAATGTCAGAGGCCATAAGAGCCATGCTGGGAATAGCATTAGTGCTTATATTATTATTATTTCTACTAACTGGGTTCTTACACAAGTAGTAACTGATGAATTTCAGTGGAGATCAAGTGATAACAATTTTTTTTTTTTTTTAATTCTCTCACATTCTCCTTTATATTCTATTTTAGATCATTTTGATTCTTCCACTTTTCCTAACTTCTTTACATAGCTCTTTAGGACTTTTCAAAGTACTCCAACAATAATGGGCATATCTGTCACCTTCATATTCTCTAGTTTCTTCAGTTCTTTAACAAGATCTAGATATTTTTCCAGTTTGTCACTTTATTTCAATTTGTTTCTATAGCCTGCTGGAACAGCAACATTCATAATCTGACAGGTCTTCTTTTCTTTGTTTATAATGAACAGGTCTTCTTTTCTTTGTTTAATTTTTACCTGGTTTTCTAACTTGGACTGTGTAATCTATTTGAATTTCAAGGGTGTAGTAATAGCCATTTCTATCTAATCAATCAGCTTAGTTTTGTTCCCAGAAAAGAAAGTTGTTGCATGAAAGAGATCTTTGATTTAGTTCTTTTTCTGAGACATCAGAATCCTAATAAGTTTAATAATAATATTAATTCGAGAATGAGAAGTTAAAAATTCCACAGTTCAATCTTTGACTACAAAACACATTGTTTTGTTATTAGCAAAATGTCAACTCACTGGGCAGCATATGCTAGGATTGTCTTTCTTTTTCATTTCTGTGATCAAATACTGAGTCCAGCAGTCATCACAAAACCAGTGACTACACTGAAGCAATGCAGTTGAAGTTTTGCTGTTAAGTTTTGAGGGATCAATTTCTTCAAAGCACAAATCACAAAAGTCCGGTTCAGATGATATAATTTCAAAATCTGAAACTGACTCATTCACAGCCTGTTAAAATAAGAAAAAAGATGTTATTAAAGAAGAAATTTCCACCATTTGACAAGTGGAAGCTACTGAACTATATGTACACTGCAAATTTAAACCTGTACATAACACATTTCAACAATGCCTCAGCATGGCAGCAAAATATAGAAATCGACATATATCAGTAATAAACCTGCATTCAATTAGTAAAATAGATGGTCATTCACAGGGCTTGGGTAAATATTTGTGTCCCCTGAATATGTCTATGATACCTACCAAATCTATGATACAGGGCCCCCTCACTCTATTAGATCTCAATTTTCATAAGGTAGCATTCATATAAAATATAAATTTTATATTGAAAATAAATACAAATACTACCTTATGAAAATTGAGATGTAGTAGAGTGGGGGGTACGTATCATAGATTTGGGGGGGTGCTCAAAAGACCCTTGTACTGACCCTGTTTATGAGGCTAACT
Source organism: Acanthosepion pharaonis (assembly GCA_903632075.3). NCBI lineage: Eukaryota > Metazoa > Mollusca > Cephalopoda > Sepiida > Sepiidae > Acanthosepion > Acanthosepion pharaonis. The sequence goes on along the minus strand of CAHIKZ030001835.1, from coordinate 290,733 downwards.
TTTCTCTTGTTCTTCTTGAAGTGAAGTGAGGAACAAATTTTTTTTTGCATTTATTGTGATTCAAGACTTAACTATACTGAATAAATATCTACATATTAAGAGAGAAACAGCACATGCACACAAACACATTCAGTTCTGGTACAATCACCAAAGTTAAGCAACATCGAGCCTGATCAGTATCTAGAGGGGTAACCTCTTGGAAATATCAGGTGCTGTAAGCTTGGGTGTGAGTCTGATATAATGGATAAGGTCTTTGAATTGTTAATCAGAGAGCCGATTTCCAATTCCCATTAGGTTTGTTATATTCACTTACATGCAAATACCCTTGGGAAAGGTATGAATCCCCCCCTATTCTACACACAGCTATGGATTAATTAGTAAATCTTGTATCACTAAAGTATTATTATCTCAGAAAAAAATTCTTACGATCTAAAAATATTTTCTGGCTTTAAATAGCCTGCAAAGGGTTGATAAATCATAAAAAAAACAAATTAGCCAACAAACAGATCCAGAGTCAATGCAGAATGCTGTAAATTAAACATTCAAATCATTTAGTTTTTTTCTGAGCATTGATTTCTTTTTCAGACATTTTCTTAACCCAGCATTAGTTACATGAGGTGTTTTGTTATCCCAAAGTTTTTAAAGTACTTGTAATTTCTAGTTGGCAACTTGTTTTTTTTTGCTTACTCTTACTACTCTCCTGACTCAATGAGGGTGTGTAGCATGCATTGTGGTGCAGTTGTAATTCAGTTGTTGTGGGAAGTAGAAGCCAGAAGACTGTGCAAACCTATTTATGCATGAACATATACATACAAACACAAAATCACATGTGCAATGCCAAATGATCATTGGCTAATAAATCACTAATACATTTTCTACAGACAATTTACAAATTGTAGTAATGCAACAATTTTAGAATCGTTTTATTTTTAAGTAGTCAAATTTGTGCACTTTTGGGTGAAGTAGCTCACAGAAGGTTCCTTAAGTTTCACCAAAGCTTGCTCGCTGATTGATTGATGCCAACCAATCAGTGAGCCAAGATTTAACCAACTAATTTAAGCCAAGATTTTTCTCATCCATATTAGTGAGACCTCAACTGCTAAACAAATCCCTGACAGTTGGAATCACGTGCCAACCTTCTCACTCACACGCACACCCACATGCTGATGATAATTTGTATACCTTCACTAAAAACTTCTTTTGACACAACAATACTTATCAACAGTAATATCACAAGAACAATCAATTCATGAAACACTCATGAACATTTATCCAGTGAACTTTAAACCAAATAATTATCTCTCACTGAATTCTTAAATTGCAAACAAAGGGAGGAAACTCTTGATTAATTCAACTTTTCTTACTTAAATGCATGTTTTCTTTCACATCGTTGTTTGATATTGTACATCTTTTTAATATACATATATTTTATGTGCAACAATATCTTGTGGTTATTCTTCTTGTGTGAGTCCTGTTTCTTATCAAAGTTAAATTAATGTGGCGAAGTCCACCACAGGATTGTCCATTTTTGGAAATCCAAGGTAACTAATGCAGGGTTAATGCAGTCATTTCACAGAAACTTGCCAGATCAAAACTTAAACAAAAAGACTTGGAAAATTGCCCTTACCATTTGATCCATGAAAAAAGTTGAATATGCAATATTTGAAACTTGTATTTTGATGTTCCATTTGTTCTGAGTCTGTAAATTTGTCAGATCTAACAAAGAATTTTTCTGGGGATATTTGACCTTTTCCTGAAAACTGGAATGAAAATATTTTCTTGTGAGACCATTGAAATTAAATTAAAAATTTTTTTATTCAATCTTAAAAAAACATTAAAAACCAATAATTTGAGAATCAAGTGATGATAAAAAAAAATTAAAATTTCAAATGATAAAATACTGTATTTTTGCTCTAATCCATTTAAAATTTGTCTCAAAACTAATGATAACCATTTCAGTATGTCTATAAAATACAAAACAATATTTATGCAATATAATGTACACTAGTGTCTAGTACACACCAATGATTTATCAGTGTATGGAAAAATCATAATAATTTCTTTTATTTCATAATTCCTTCCACTCTATTTTAACCAGGTTTTCAAGCTTATGGCAACATCATGTTGAAACACTGGTTCCTGTATAATTGCCAGTTAAGCAATGTTTAGCCTTGTCAGTACCATTTGGAAAGGAATTTGTAAAAAAGAAAATCTTAAGTAAATAAATCTAGTAAATGGCTCCAACCATTTATAGTTTATTGAATACTAGATACATTTAAATTAACTACAACTTATATTATTGGTTAAACATAATTTTAAAAAATTTTCTTACTTATTTATATTTTTTGTTATCATTATTATTATTATTATTATCATTATTTAGTTTTTTTTTAATATTTTTGTATTTTTATAGTATTGTTTTATTTTTGTCTTTTTATTTATTTTATTTTACTTGTATTGTTTTATATTATTATAATTTCGCTTGTTAGCATATAAGTTAAATCCTGCCAATACCTCATAAATAATGGATAATCCCATTTTGATTGCAAGGTAAGATGGAAAAGACATATCAGAGAGACTGTTTGGTTTCATTGGGAAAAAGAAAGAAAGAAAGAAAGCGAGAATCTTCAATACAAGTCATATGTGATAAAGAGAGGCTAATTTCTATCTGCAAAGACAAAAGATAACTGTTTGATTTACACAAACCACTTGTTGAGCAAGTTGAAACATCAAGAGCCTAGCATGCTTTGGTTTTTTGCTGATGAGAAAAACTTTGATTAGGGGCCAATAGGTCAAAGGAAAGAATGAACAATGGGGGATAGGTCATGCTTCCTCACTTCTTTCCTCAAAGCTTAAGGCTCAGTGCTGTTGACTATAAAGAGTTGCTGTAGAGGGTTATGAAGTCTTGGATAGAGAGCATGGGCAAAGGAAGACCAAACACCTATCAACAAGAGTATACAGTCTCATAAAGCAAAGACAACCCAATAATGGAAGAGTTACAATATCCATGATCATATAATCTCAAACATATCCTTGATCTCCAGACCTGAATTCATTGGATTACTATGTTGCGTAGTTGGAAAGGAAGTCAATTAATGCCCCGATAATACTATAAAATCTCTGAAGTCCACCAAAACTAACACAAAATCCAAAATAGATAAAGACCATTTGATTTGGGCATGTCAATATTTCAGACCTTGTATTGAAGCAGTTGTTGATGCTAACACTAGATTTATTGAGGAGATGCATAAAGAAAAATCTAAAGATTATTAATGCCAATTTTCTATTAAATAAAGCATCTCTACTTTCATCACTTATGTGTCTTTTACTAAATTCATGCAAATGTTCTCAAAGAACTGAGCAACCCTGTATATGGTAAATTACTTTTATATATTATGTAATTATTTAATTTATTGCATTTTGAAGAATACCTCTTCATCTGTATGTCTCTTTTTCTCATTTTTGTCTTTCCTTCACTCTCTTTCAATTTTTCTCTCTCTCACTCTTATCTAGATAGCTATGTCAATTTTTCTTATATATGGGAATATGGGAAATGCATAAAACAATTTTGAAAAAAATTGACTTTTGACATGTTTTGTAGATGATTTGGTGTGAAAGAATTTTAAATCACAAAAACAAAGTATTATGTTTCAGATGACTAATCTAGATTTTGTCCTCCTTCTGATGTTAGACCATATTTTAAATATGTCATGCTTTTGTTCAAAATTGTCTTCAATATTTATCATTCTATAGGATTCATTTACAACTTTACCCTCCCTCACACACACATACATACATATATATATATATATATATATATATAGAGAGAGAGAGAGAGAGAGAGAGAGAAAAGAGAGTGTGTCGGCACTGCATGATGACAAACAATTAAAGTCTGATGATAGCTTAAGGCATGAAGCTACAAGTCACCATACAGTCTTGATTTCTATGTCTATTCTGTTTATAACTACAAATGTTCTATCCTTGATATTGAGCATTCTTCCCTCATAAATATAAAAAAATTAAACAATAATATATATATATTATCATTTTAAATTTTTTATATTGATTATATATATATATATATATATATATAATCAATTTAATGCACACACACTTATGCTGACCAGTGAATCATTTCAGAAAAACTGTTAATCTTTTGTCCATACTTCTTTTGTTTATTGTCAAACCAAACACCAAACCTGTCCTGTTTATTGTCAATTTGTTATTCTATTTAATGGCAAATGTTACTCACTATTCTTGGGGCAATGTACCCACAAAACAGACTGCAGCCTTGACAACATCATGCATTTTGCATTCCGACATACTGAAAAGCGTCTCGATTCTCAAGCATACTTCCTTTGGAAAATTCATATTCAAGCAGACTCTGAAAAATTAGATAACATACATATTTCATATTCATATGTATGCATGAATTCATTTAAAGAGAAAGAAAATTGGAATGAAAGAAAGTTAACTTAAGACCCAATATCATCACAAGTGTTTTTGATGTCATTCTTTGTAATTTATCTTGTTATAATATTTTGGTCAGCCAAATTCTATCACCTTCTTCAGACGTTCTATCATTTTAGTTTTTTTTTTTAATCTGGTAGTTCAAACCACAAAATGATAGCACACAGAATATTCAAAATGACCATTGAGACACTTGTAATATATTTTATTCTACAATGATGGGTTGAAAAGTTTGTAGGCTGACAATGAAGTGATGCTAGAGCTGTGAAATATTGCATGAAAATAATAACTGCATTGTTTCTTTCCAGGTAAACTGATATCTGACTATTCAAAGAAGACTTTAAAAGTAACTAGTAGTGACTTATCTAGAAAATGATCATGGTTCACATGGTTGCTACATTAGGGGATAACACTCCAGCTTTATCAACAGTGCAAAAGTGTGCAGATTAATTTAGGAGGGGAAGGGTTAGTCTTGAATATGACCCAGGGTCTGGATATTCAGCAACTGCCACCACCAAGGAAAGCATTGATCATGTTCACCACATAGTGATAGATGACAGGCAATCTATTAGCCAATTCTATATGTATATCCTATGTGAGAGTCGAGAATATTCTGCACAATGAATTTGGCATAAAGGTTTTTTGCTTGGTGGGTGCCACGTCTGATCAAAATGGCATAGAATGATCACATCATGGGGAAAATCTGACATTGTTTGAGGCAGAATCCAGCTGGTTTTCTTGAATGTTTTCTAACTCGATAAGTGTTAGGTTCATCATTTTGAGCCAGAGACAGAGAGATAATTCATGCAGTGGAAACCCCCCTCTTCACCTGCTTCAAAGAAGGCTATAGTTGTTTCATCTGCAGAGAAAGCAATGGCCTCAGTTTTTTTTTAATGCAAAAGGCATTGTATTTGTTTATTTATCTTCAAAACACCATCAATGGAGAATACTATGCTAACTTGTTGAGGCAGTTTTTAACCAACAGGATTAATACTCTTTGAATAGTCAGATATCAGTTTACCTAGAAAGATGCAGTTATTAATAAGAAGTGTTGAAATTAATGCATGCAAGATTTCACAGCTCTGGTATTACTCCATTGTAGTCAGCCTATGAACTTTTCAGCAGCACATGCAATACAGCATATTCCAGAATGGATGTTCTCAACATGGTCAACACATTGTAGCTGTGTTCACAGTTGATATGAATTCTTTTTTTAATAATAATATCAACTATAAACACACTCACAATGTGCTGCCCATTAAAAAAAAATGTGTTCTCATCCCTATAGATACATACATATAAAAATCTATATATTCAGCTAAAAAAATATTATTGATAATGGCTAATAGATTAGCTGAAAGTGCTTGGATCTACAGAACATTTAAACAGTTTTTACACTATATACTATATATCTAGAAAATACTTGTATGAATGCAAGAAAAATTTAATAAAAAGCTTAATTGCAGTACCTTGTCAGTCATCATCTAGGAAACTTATATCAAAAGGGGATTGCTGTCCAAATACACAGTGACATTGTAACCAATGTATCTGTTGGTGTTTCATTTCTGTTCAAATTTGAATTCTTTTATTCGATATAATTTCATTGACTTAATTCATATCAACATCTTCTCATATGTTATTTTCTTTACTTTCCTCTTCCTTTGTATCTGTGTAATTTTGAATATACTCCTCCTCTTCTTTTTTCTTTCTTTTTGATCTATTCTCTTGGTAGTAGGGTTAAATTTATGCTTTCTTTTACTTTTCTTTTCTCTTCCTTTTATTGATTTTTCATTTTCTTTTTCTTTATAAAAATCCTTTTTACCTTGTATGGAAACTTTTCCAAAAATGGAAAATGAAGTGATGTTTCAGAAATTACAATTTTAAATAAGATTGTTTATTACCATCATTGTTAACTACCTTTTACGTTTTATTAAATGTCAAAACAAAATGTACAATTTTGTAGTGGTTACTTGCATGTTCTAATGTAACAGTGTATAATAAATATATGTAAACACATACTATGTCTCCTGCATCAGCAAAGATGCATACTGAAAAGTAGATAAAGTACATTGAACACTTCATACACTTGATGACATTCCTGCAAAGTCCAGTACTAAATAAGTATTCCTTGACTTACCTGTATATATCAGACTCTTCATTATGGACAGCTTGATGGGTAAAAATAAGATATGAAGACAAATCTATGCCAAGGCATTGAGTTCTGGTTTGATTGGAAAATGAAAACTTTTCCACTTCTTCTGTGATATTGATCAAGAATTTACGGGGGAAGCAATTGATTTGATGAAATTCAGATCCATACTTTTCTTTCAGAACTTGCAATGTAACATCTGCTGATTTTAAAACAATTTCTGTGCCTACCATTTCCAGGCTACTCTTGTGGGTGAATTTTGTTGGCTGGTATTTGGAAATCAGAATGCTTTCTCCTTTGCCGTATTTCTTGGGTGTTGGAGTTGAGGTTTGCAGTTCTTTTTTCTTTGAATTATACCAGTTTTTTAGGATTTGAAAAATTGAAGAAAAAAAAAGAATAAATAAAAAAAAAATTAAATACAAATGATGAGAAAATCATATTTCAAGACAGTCAAGAAGTTTATCCATGGTATGAAGAAATATTTATGGAACAGAAGTGATTTTTGCAGATAACCACATTTGTGAAATATGCAGTGATAAATAAATTTATTACCAATGTGAGACCAGCATACTGCATATACTTTTATGACAAATATTGTTAGTCATAAATTATAATACTTATTATTTTTTTCATATATCAAGAAAAGTATTGGGGAAATTTGTCTACTTTGTCATACAATATATATATATATATATATATAGTAAAGTAATGAAGAGTTTGGTAATCCGTCTGGTTAATTCCAAAGAGGAGGTAATCCAGCGAGTTCAATGTAACAACAGTGCAAATATATTAATATTGAAATTTAAAATTTAAGATTTAAAAATTTTAAATTTATAAATGGTACAGGAAAAATATATAATATTTAATATCAATAATCAGATTACTACTACTACTACTACTATTAACAATAATAATAATTAGATAAAAATAAAGAAGTAGGAAGTAAAAAATAAAAAGTATAAAAATAATAATGTTGTTTGGTAAATTTGTTTAGTAACTTTATTCTGATAGGAAATTATACAAAGTAAATGAAAGACTTAAATATACAGGGTTCCCAGCCTAATTAAATTAATTTCCTTGATAATTGTCTTACTTCCTTGATTTTGAGACATTTGCATAACACAGACGGTGGTAAACATATAGCTGTGCTAGAACATGGATGAATGGACAAAGAAATACACTTTTTTGAAATTTTGCTAATCCTAGAATATATATATATATATATATATATATATATATATATATATATATATATATATATATATATATATATATCTATATAGTGGAGGGAACAAATATTTGTACAGATACAAATTTTTAATTTATTGTATTTCCAACTAATGTATAAATATACTTTGCATATAATTAACCTTACACAAATGCAAAACTAAATATGCTTAGAAAAGAAAAAAAATTGATTGAATAGAAATAAATCCCATTTATCAATTTTAATGGGTGAAAAATATTTGTGCAATGCAAATTTCAGATTTTAAAACTTTTAAATTGCTTTAATACTGTAGAATATTCAAATAATGTTATTAGTAGTTATTTTTAGCCCAAAAAATACAAATAGAACATTCTGTAATTGATATTCATGCAAGAAAGTTTTCATCATGGCAAGGTGAATATCAAGGCCATTCAATTATCTTAATCTTCTGTTTCTTAAATTATTCTGAAATGGCTATTTAAAGTATATTTTGAGTTGTAATGCTCGAAGATGAACTGCCAACCAAGTCTAAGTTGGATAACAGAGAGAGAAAAATATTTAATAAAAGAAGCCCATTCTTTTACTCTCTGCTCTCCAGTTTAGACTTGGTTGCCAGTTCATTTTCCAACATTACAACTAACAAACCTATTTTTCTCTCAATCCTGGTGTATTTCCAGGTGCATACTGTGTTAAATCATCCTCCATAAAATGATGCACCCACCACCATGTTTCAATATTGAGATTATATTTTTTTATTATGTTTTTTTTTCTCCGAATATAATATTGCTGCCTATATCCTAACCAAACAATTGTATTCCGATAATCATTCAAATAATCCAAAATTTTTTAGCAAATGCAAAATAAAATGTTTTCTATTTCTTGTCTTCAGTAGTGGCTTTTTTTTTGTGAAATCTTTGAAGGTTCAATGTTCTACAAATTGTTAAGATGTATACATCTGTTTCAACATTCTTTAAATATGCCTGGATATTGTTTATACTCGATTTCTGGTTGACTGAAATTTCTTGTGATTTTAGTCACTCCTCCTGTTGATATCTTCCTTGGATATTTCAATCTTTCAAGCTTTTATATGATACCAATTTCTTTCTATTTACAAACACTGGAGAATACAGTGGGATGTGTGATGTTAAAATGTAAAAAAATTATTTTTCATAAAAATTATGATATTAAAAGTGTATAAAAAATAATTAAAATGTTGGAATTGTGTAAAATTTAATAACTATTTTAATAAATAAAATAATATTAAATTGTATGAAAAACTAATTAAGAAAATTAGAATGTTACTGACATGGTTTCTTTATCAAAGAAATCACCAAAATAAAACCAGATGGTTTATTAAAAAAAACAAAACAAAAATGAAGCCAGGCAGTTCAAACATTCTATGGCAAAATTTTACAGAGGATGGGTTTGGCTTTCATGTTGTCAAAAAACAGCCAACTCTAAATTGTAAGTGGCATGGTCTGATTGGATAGTTATTGTCAAGTTTTTAATCAATGGGTGTATAAGTATATGCTCTGTAATGAGTTGGTTTTTTGTCTAGTTGGAGTCACTTGTTTTCTATATAAAAAGGAAATTTTGACTGCAAAGGCTGAAAGGATTGATCATCTCAGGCATGTAAACATAACTGTTGATGTTGAACGGGATCAACCACACTTGGGAAAGGTAAAAGGCTGTAATCTGGGATGAGAAAGATCAATACTACCTCTACTACAGTTGCTGTTGAAGAAGAAGAAGAAAGAAGAAAAAATCTTTTAAATTTGATATGTGAATGTCTTTTTAAACAGACAAGTTTTATCTCATATATATATATATATATATATATATATATATATATATATATATATATATATACGAATGTCCTTTCTAAACCTGTTCAGACAATTACTACTAAACCTGATTGTTCGTACTAACACTTTCTACTTCTCTGTATATATTCCTGTTTGTAATATATCTGTGTTATTCCATATCCACCTTCGAGTTCTTCTTTATTGGTTCTACCTTGGACTATCACCGTGGTATAAGGAACTGGACCATAACAGGTTCTCAGTGTGCTTTTTGGTTTTCATCATTATTTAAAAATGAAGGTGTTTAATTTGTAAAATAAATTTATATCAACCTCCAAAAATAATATTAATCCTTAGGAGATGACAGGACCGATCTATCAGCCAAAAAATCGAATAATGAAGAAGATGACCGGGCTGATCTATCAGCCTGATAATACAAGCCTCAGATTGCTTCTCTTATTTCTTGCACATCTGGGCCTTTCAATGGCAGTTTCTATGATAGTTTGCTGTGTTCTGTGATCTTACATTTATTTTCTTTTTTTGCTCCAAGTGAGGGCATGTGAAAAGAGCTCCATCTTGGCACTGAAACTCCAAATGAAGCTCCATCTCCAAAAGGTTAAGCATTGCAATATGCAAGTGTGGTATAAGAATGGCTTAATTTTAGCTGTTGCTATGACCATATATATATTTTTTTTTTAAGTGTTCCACTCCAAGCAAGGTGGGAAGCCACGAGGACGCAAGGGGGTACAGAAAATTTGGAGCAAGATCAGATAGGAGTGATAGAAGAAAGGATGAGGAGAAGGGTAGTGGATAATTCAAAGCAACTGGAGATGTCGAGTGACATTACATTTGAATAGCTGGAGATTATAGCTCTCAGAGAAACTGGAATAGGGAAGGGCGGCCAAGTTATTTTTTCTCATGAAGTAGAATATTTATGCAAAAGTTATTATTACTAATTGTGGAAATAAAATAATTAATATTATTAATTGTCTTTTATTTATTATTCAGATAAGTATACTCATCTTAGTTGTTATCCTCACAACATCTGGGTGATTATTCCCATCAACCTTTTTCAGGTGTCTTTTATTGTACTTTAATATATTTCATTGTACTTCTTGGAATCTTAAACACTTTATTCAATTCATAGAGGTAGATTGTTCTCATTCTGTTTTTCATGGTTAGGGGAAGGTAACTCATTCCAGTTAATACCCATCAATTTTATCTAACTTTGTGTCACTTGTTTACATCTTCCCCTGAACCAGGCGATATGACTTTTTAGCACTATCATCAATAGGGATTGAACTCATAACTGTCAGGGAACCAGATATATTTTCAGTCAATGGATTGATAATCCAGTGGTATAATTTTGGAGCCTTAAACCAGAGCTGATTGGATTTATGACTTTCTTTCAATCATAGGCTCCCAGGTAAGTTTTTTTTTTTTTTAATCATTTCACCCCAAGCAAGGTGGTAATGCCACTAATACACAGGGCATTACAGGAAGTGAAAGCAAAAGAAAAGACTGAGAATAGGGTGGATTGAGAAATAGACAAAAGATGAATGGGATTCAAGAAGAAAAAAGGTGGTGATTGACATTTCATTTAAATTTTTGAAGATTGTAGTTATCAGGGAAGCAAAGAAACAGAAGAGAGTTCCACAGGTAGGCAGTGTGAGAAAAGAAACTGTTGAAGTAAAAATGGTGGTTGCATTTAGCTATTTCAACAGTAAAAGAATAGGAACTAAATGCCAATCTAGTAGCACACTTAAATTCATGTATTTGGGACACCAGGGAAAAAAGCTGAATTAAAAAAGGACTGAATTAAATACCTACAATGCAACATTTTTTTTAGGGAGTGAAAGGATGATGGACAAGTAGAGAGAGTGAGAGAGACCAAGAATTACATAACTGTTGTAAACTAGGGAAGGTTACTGAATAGAATAATCACATAAAGGTTGGTAATGAACGATAATACTTAGGACAAGAACAACACATATAAGATTTGCCAGCAGCATGTAGAAGTAGTCAACTGCTAGGAGTGAGTCAAGTGAGTTCCACAGTGAATCTCCAACAGTAGACCAACATACAGTATTCACTACTGTATTTATGGGAATGGGGACGTATCCATTATTGCTATAACAATAGCAGACTAAATTTAGAATGACACTATAAACATCTCTCACATTAAAAGAAAAAGTGTTGTAAAAATGTCCATCCACAATGAGACCCATCAAAATATTACAATTTTAAACAGCTATAATAATGAACAAAATATATTCTTGAGTGCTTCTTCTGATGAGAGCACTCTGATGTTTATTACTGTGAACTGCAGAATTTAAATGATCTTTGTAGAAGTTACCTGATAAGAGATCTCACTTAGATGCTTGGCCTTCTGAACAACTTTGAGTAAATCTTCTAAATTAACAACCATCTCTTTTTCTGGAGCAGCAAAGTTACCATATTCTTCAGCTTCTGACTCATCTACAATGTCTTCAAGATCAGAATTACAATATCCGTTCTCATCTTTTCCAACTTCTTCTTCCCAAATGCGTCCATAATTTTTGGTGTGGTTTAGGGATGGATGCTTTTTACCTTTCTTCACGTCATTTGGAGCCCATGCATCTGAGAAAGAGAAATGCTAAAATAAGGCATCTATCCTGTTCAGATGGGAATTGCACAAAATTAACTATAAATTTAGGGCAATAATTTCTTTCAGGACCAAGATTCAAAAAGAATTTAGTTTACAATATAAATTAAATCTAATCATCAAAAATGAATAAACTCAGATATATTAAAAATAGTTTGGTGCTTGTCACCTCGATGATGGGAAGATGATCCAATTTCAAATCTAAATTGTCTGTCTACATTTATTAGAAAATATATTCAATTTAGATACAGCACTCATAAAAATGATTTCAAAGGGCTGTTCATTTCAGTTTATACTTTTTTCTTGTTATTCAGGGATTGTTGTCAAATTATCCCTTGCTCCAAAGATATTTATGTGTGTGTGTGTGTGTGTATGTTTCCATGTACGTGCATGTATATTTTAATTCAAAGGCAAAACAAAAAAAATATTCCTACAAAGTTAAAAAATTTCAAAAACAAATTCATTTATCACCAAATAATTTCTGAAAAGTTCTGTAAGAATTTTTTTAGGGTTTAAAATGTTAGATTTTTTTTTTTGTCACCAAATTTATTATTTTTACTACTCAGCTCAAGTAATGAATTGTTCAGACTGAGTGTATGGGAAATATATTATTTCAATATCTTATTTCAAACTCTAACATTATTCTTTCCAGGAAGATATTAAAAAGTGTAGAGAGAGTAAATATCCTTGCTGCATGCTGACTGATGTGCAAAACCACTCCCCCAACTCTTCTCTGGGCAAGAATTACACTGCTGACCTGCTGGTATAGCTGTTGAATTGTTTCAATCCGCTTATGGTCAATACTGTATTTATTCACAGTAGCCCACAGTGCTTCATGCTGCATGTAGTCAAATGCCTTTTTGAAGTTTATAAATAAGTGGAACAAGTCTTGCTGGTGGTGACTGTATTTTTCACACAATATATGTGGGTCAAAAATGTGAGCCATTGTGCTTCTTCCATGTCTAAAGTCAGCTTGTTCTTCAGCAATTATTTCTTCCGCTTGTGATCTTAGTCTATTCAGGATGAGTCTATATTTCTGAGATGAGGTATTATGTACACTATTTACATTATTTGGACTATTGTCCTTATCTTTGTCGCCATATTTATCACAACGTTTCGGCTGTTGTACACTCTGGCCTTCTTCAGGTGGTTAGAATGTCAAACTGAACCCTTTATTTTGCTCACTGGGGTAGACTGTTCTAGTTCCATTTGCCATGTCTAATGAATGTCAGTTATCTCCTGTTAATTCCCCTCTCAAAGTTCTCCACCACCTTAAACAGGTATTAAACTCACACTCTTTAAGTCCTGTCACTGGATCTAACTAACGTCTTTATCCACTGTGCCATGTGTCCTTGAGGACATTGATAAACGTTGTGATAAACATGGTGACAAAGATGAGGACAATAGTCCGAATAATGTAAATAGTCTATCCAGGATGACTTTTAGTATAACTTTGATCACATGAATGATGAGGCTTATCGTTCTATAATTCTGACATAGTTAAAAGTTGTCTTTCTTGGGGAGAGTGATAATAATTGCATCATAATCGCTCTCAACATCCACACCTGGAAAGGTCCTTGCTGTCAGATGCCTTTGAAAGCCATATTGGTACAGTTAGCATTGGAGAGAAAATGATTACAAAATAGTGAAATAGTGTAGTGTAGGCCCTTCTTCCATGTGCTATTTCTGTGCACATGCACAGAGAATATTGAAGATCTGAGTGAAAGAAAGTTGTGGAGTTAAGCCTGAGTGAGTGAGAAAAGAACTAAGAAAAGAAAAACAGTGCAGTTACTTATTTTTCTTTTTGACAAAGATAAAGTTAAAGTGTTGTGCTGATATTTTCTACAACTGTGTGATTGATGAATTTGCCAAAAAGAAACAAACAATTGAATTAATTTACAAATAAATGTTTTAAATATCCCATTATTTGTTGATTTTATTATTTTCTCAGATTCCTATCGTAACCATTAACAGCCATAATGGACTGTATCTCCTGGTTTCAAATCACTTCACCATTGATGTTATTCAATCTTGATATAGTACAGCCCCATACAGCAAATATCATATTAGAAAAAACTGAAAACCTTGGCGTAGAAAAAATTCCATACCATTCTTATTCTTTTAGTTTTGACCAACTGATTATCACTAATTCTGGAAACACCTAATTCTTGTAGAATGTGAGCATGAAAATAACCTGGAGTTACCTCCCTTGATACAGAATTTTTCCTGAACCAGATTCTGACGTCATGTGAAATAAAAAAACAAAAAAACAAGAGCACACCTATATTTATTTTGAAAATTTGAACATGGAATAAACAACTATCAACCAGATCTCCTAACCTGTTGTTCTCTTTCATACAAAGACACCCCATGTGGAAATATTACAGTTCTTAAATACATGGAGAAATAGAAATTACCCTTTTTGCATCCAAGCCAAAAGAATTTTACAGGTTGGGTATTTGTGATTCATTGAAGTAGGCTATTTAACCTATGTTAATTAAATTAATTTTAATTAAACGTGTATTTTATAATATTCCATATCTTATAAAAATATTTTTTGTACTTTTATAACTTTCTATGTGGCTTTTAATATTTACGATGATGTGAAACTAATTATCGGTTTTATTTAAAGCAGAAAATTGATGTATTCAGGCACTGAGAATTTTGATGTATTCAGGATATGAAACGTATCAAATAATGTCTTTTGTCCTGAAATATTGAGACTGTTCGTAACTGAAGTAATGATGTAAGGGAGGTAATTCAGTTAGAATTTGGTGCTGTTGAATCTGATCGTTCATTTAGCTAAAATTATTTCTATTAGTAAAGTTTTTTCATAACATTTTAGAATAAGAAAAAAATTTTCCCATTTTTCTTCAGTTACGATGTCAGTTATATAAAAAAATAACCAAAGTTCTAGTTAAAATAATGAATTTTGAGTAAATTTATAAAAAAGCCTAAATTAAAATATTTTAATTTAAAAATACCCAACTACTTGTATTGAAGTAAATTGATAAATATTAGTCATTTTCTCATGAGGAGAAAAAAATCTTTCTTTGTGAAATTTATTTAAAAGTGAATCTAGATTTAAAAAAAAAAAGTGTTCCCAACTTATTTAAGGTATTTTTTGCATCGTTATGTTTCTAGCTTCAATTCTTAATTTATAAAGAATTTTTCTAATGTAAATCTTGAACAGATTGATGTCCAGTAATTATTAATAAATAAAAAAAAAGAATAAAAACGGTAACAATTAAATTATACATTATTCAATAAAAAGTTAACAATTTACGGCTGCGCCTTTTGGCTTAAAAATCTAAACGGCGCAGTCATTCACTAAATTTGTCAATTTTAGTGGCGATATACCGGAAGACGTAAGTAGACCTATATTTATAGCACTGTCTAAGAAACCAGATGCAAACGAATGTGAACTCCATCAGACAATCATCCTAATGAGCCATATAACAAATCTCATTCATCTGATGAATAGAGCGCGCAGCAGAATCAGACCAGAGACAGAACACGAACAGTGCGGGTTCTTCAAAGACACCGGAACAAAGAAGGCGATATTTATGCTCAGAATGTTATCAGAAAGAGCAATACAAATGCAGAAGAACGTCTATCTGTGCCTTATAGATTATGCAAAGGCATTTGAATGTACGCCACAAAGATCTGTTAGAACTACTCAGCAATCTGGACATTTGGGAAGGACATATGATAGTGAAAGACAAAAATAAAAAATTGTTGTGTGAGTACACGCGATTAGTTAAGTGAATGATAGGATAGTGATCGCCAGCGTCCACCAACACCCAACGTTTTGATTCGGCAAATATTAAAAAATTTTAAAAAGCAAGAAGACTAAATCCATCGTAATTGTAAATGAGTTAAGAAAACTCACCTTGAATATATTTGGGGTTATGTGCAATTGAACATTTGATGGGGACAGGGTAGTAAACTTCGTAAATAACTTCACCCTTTTCCTTCTCAGCATAAGGACAGTTCTTGGTACTTTTTGGTTCAGCTTCGTCATAGTGTTTCTCTTCGCCTTCAGAATCACTATCGACAGACCGCTTCGTTGAAGGGTCCAACACAGTGTTCCTGTGGAAGAACTTTTTTGGTTTTACTTTCTTTATGTCACCACTGGTCGACCAATAACCGAAAGAGTTTGCCTGTCGCCACAACTTGCAGGATTTGAGCAGTGTTAGTCTGCAAGAGTCTTCCGTGTGGTCACTATCGCAGATAAATTCTTGCAAATGATTGGGCAGATTCCAACGTCCCTTTTTGTTGAGCGAATAAACAACATTGTTTTGCACTTGGTTCCATACTTGGGTGTTGCCATTCACTACAAACTCGACATCTCTGATTTTCTGGTCTTCATTGTCATTTGCGTTGCTCGAATATCGGACAAATGCAGCATGGCGACTATAGACACGAAGATAACGGCTGTTCGAAGCTTTTAATGTGTTGCCGGTGCGAACACCGCGTCGATTGTTTCTGAGCACCATTTCTCCTTCCTTTATCTCGCTTGAGAAGGGATCGACCTGGAAAAAAAAGAAGAATTCAGATAGTTACAGCTTTTTAAAATTATAACAATTCCAAAAAATCAATTTTATAAAAATCTGATTTTTAAAAAAATATATTCAACTTTTGCAAGCCAAATGATACTGTTGTTCGTATTGAAATGTGACAGACTCTAGCTTAGAGAACTGTAACGGTGGTCGAATGTTGGGTGTTGATTATTTGTGGGTTATCGGTTATAGTGAAGTGTATGGTTTGGTTTATTTTGTTTTACGGCATATCAACCTCAATGGGTTATTTAATGCCGACAAATTTTTTTATTGCTGGTAATATTTTGTTTTGTCAAAAATCTGTTTCTGGTAATATTTTTCCTTAAAAATTGTATTGCTGGTAATATTTTTTTTTCAAAAAAGTATTGCTGGTAATAGTTAACTATTTGCCCATAGCTGGGACCCTAACAAGTGCAACCACCCCGGGTCAGGGTGGACCTGGGAACACCAGCAGTTAAGAGGTGGTTCCATGCTCCTCAAAACCTCCTGATCAGAATTCAGATAGCCTTACTGATGGACGTCGTTTATCGTCTTACCCAGGACGTGGATGTAGTTTAACGTCTTACCCAGGACAAGTGAAGTGTATGAGTGTTAAAACAGATTAGTTTGATTTGGCCTTGTTAGTTTGATAGCCCACCATAAGAGGGGGTATAAAACAATAAAAATCAAATTGGAAGGTGAAACAACAAATTTATATACATATAAATCAATTAAAGTCTCTACAAGTAAAATTAGTGTATTTTAGTTAATACAAGGTCGTCAAAATGTTCGTAGTAGTCCTTGCAAGAATGAGTTTATGTGTACGTAGGTAGGAACGTATGTATGTATGTATGAGCGTTATCGCAGGGTAGGAATCGCTCAGTCTTAAAATGTTCTCTTCGTTTATCAAGTATAAAAGAGGTGAATCTCCTTAGAGATAATAATAACGATCGCTTGACGTTTGTCAAGGGACGTGTTAATACGCTCGTCTCCTTCTCTCTGGTGACAGGTGAACTTGTCCGTCTTTTATTTTGTTTGTGGGGCTTGAAAAGGTCATTTGGGAATTCACTCCCGGATATGATTCAGGCCTTTCCATTAGACGACGAACAAACTTCGCGTCGGCTCGCGAAAAGGTCTATAAAAGAATTTTGTTTCTGAGAATTGAAGATTATTTGAATTTTGTTTTTAAATGTTTCCTAGTTTTCTATTGGCCGAAAAACATTTCGCATCAAGGTGTGAAATTTCTCTAGTTTTGTATTGGATTCGCTTTTGCGTGTGTGTTAAGCAAAGTTTGTAAATTCGAGTCTTTTTAATTTCTAACAAAATCAATGAGTCAGTGCTTAGCATTTGAATTTTAAAATTTAGATCAGGGGTCGGCAACTCATTCGACCCCGCGGGCCGGATCGTGTTATAATGGCGGGTCGCGGGCCGGACGAAGGCCATTAATGAAAAATTAAGGAAAATTACAAATGCAGACCCCTGTCAATCTAAATATTTAAAACCATAATGAAAATAAACATTGAGAAATCAGAAAAACAAAGTTAAAAAACACCTAACAAAAATTACTTTTCCTCAAGGAACGTCAAAATACTTCAAAGTGAAAAAAAAACAACCGAAGTGAAATAGATGAAATTATGACGTGTAGGTTTGAAACTGTTATTGAAAATTGTTCCACAAACGAACCACACACACACACACCAAACAAAAACGAAGCACATATACCCATACATATGAGTTCAAATAGTTGCAAGCATATGCACTTACGTACGTCTTTAGATTTCTGCTACCTCGCATGTCAGCCCCTCCCTGGCCTCTTTCACTTTATCGTTCCTTTCGCTTCTGTTATCTTTTAATGTAGCCAAGGGTCATAACAAATATGTATCCATTATTTGACATTAAACGTAGGCAACGCAACTTGGTAAAATAAGTCTCATGAAAGATAACTGGCAGATAGTCTAATATTTTTAGTGCCCTGAGATGTGTAGACATTCTATGGAAAATGACATATAACAAATTTCATTTGAAGGTCGTCTCTCATGTTAAAAATAGAGTCATTGGTAATCAGGCTCGCGGGCCAATCAAAATGCCTACGGGCCGTAGGTTGCCGACTTTTGATTTAGATCTTGTTTTGTTCAATACAGATGTATTGTAGTATTTACCCCACTGTTATATGCATTATTTGATAGCTAAATCGTTTTCTCTTTTTTTTTTAATACTGAAAACGAAAGGAATAAAACATACAACAATAACAGACAACAATACTTTGAGATACGTGTTAAAATTATTTGCAAGAATGTGTATTTTTCTTTTCGTGGTGTCAGATACAATATTGGGATTGTATGTGTTAAAACTGTTCTCAGTGTTATCGTCTCTTTTGTATCTTTAAAAGTTTATGCTTACTTTGCTTGTTCCGAGAATTTTGTTGTTAAGCATAGCGTTTGAAATCGTCACCTTTCGATTTTCGAAGCGATGGTCATACGTTCCTTTTTACTACTGCTACTCTAATCTACTGACCTCACTTGTGGCGGAAGGGTCGTTTTTATAATGATGAAGCTTCAGATTTTTAGGATGATGAAATATCATCATATATCATCAATAGTGGCCAGGTTTTAGATGATGAATTTTTTTATCTTTATTTTCAGGATGATGAAATATCCTTATCATCACTCATCACTGGTGGAAAGGTTGTTTTTATAATGATGAAATATCATCATCCTTCTGGATCATAAGAGAAACATGCGAACTATTCACTGCCATGTAACTCTAACAATAATGAAGAACGGACGAACAAATAACTTTATTTGAGTAATGAATTGCCTTCTGAATCAAAAAATCAAATTTTTATTGGCAATAAAGACAGACACACGTAATTTGCTTGCTTACTTAGCCTCAACGTACATTTGCAGAAATCTACTGTTTTCAGGACATCACTGTGTCTTTTCTCATATCGTTGACACCATATAAACTCGCCAATATATAAAGAGGGCAACATATGCACCATCAACAATAACATGCTCTTAAACTTGTTTTTGTGTCGGCACCCGCTCGCATCTGAGCATCGGGACCGTCATCCTCTCTCCCCTCTGGTGGCGGTGACTGTGAAGACCTAGTTTACTCCTGAAGAGTCGTGAACAGAAGTCACAGGTTGACGGTTGGACTTGAAAGTCTGCCCCTCCCCTTTTTGTCCTACTTCAGGAAGGCTGTTTTGTACCAACTGTTTCCCAGGTCTCAGGGTTGAAGTTGGCCTGTGTCAGGGATGTTTTCCTCTGATCCTTGAAGCGTCGTCTTAGGCCTCTGCGTAGCCTGTTGTCGCTGGCGATGATACGTGGGAGTTGAGTGGGGCCCATTCTGGACACGTGACCCGCCCAGCGGAGGTCATGTTGAAGGATGGTAGCCTCGATGATTGGGAGAAATGTCCGAGAGAAGACCTCGTTGTTGATGATGCGGTCCTCCCAACTGACGCGAAAGATTCTTCGGAGCTTCGTTTGCTGGAACCGTTCTAGACGTTTGATGTCCCGACGATACAAAGTCCAGGTCTCGGAAGCGTACAGTAGAGTGGAGAGGACCACGGCCCGGAAGACACATGATGTGTGCATGTGATACAAAAACAACGAAGTGGTCTGTATGGTTTATGGTCCAGCAACTGTCGTCATACACACATATCTTGATTTGTATGCTTCAGCGGTTAAATTGTTCTCTGTTCAGTGTTCGTGAATTTAATTATAGTAAACTTTAGCTATCAAGTAAAACTACTTTCTTCTTTTGTAGGATTATTACAGTAAACAGTAACAACAGATTTAGAATTTCTTAGCCGATACAAGTACTGAGATCCGTGCTGAAATTTGTATGACGTAATGTACGCATGCGCAGAAGAGTGTCGCCTGTTTGATATTAGATAAAACTGTCATTGACAATGTCAGTCTGGTGAAGAATCCGGATGAAATATCTTCCAAATATGACATAGAGATTAATGCTGAAAAAAAAATCATGACAACCAACCAGAAGTCACATAAGAGTCAATTTAATGAGCTAATTTAAACATCTTGACTCGACGAAGAGGGTTCCGGAATAGAAATATTTTGAAGAGCAGGGCAAACAGTAAAAGTTGTGGCAAAAGTGCGTTTGGGGTATAACACAAAGTAGAAGTCGAGATAAACACGTGGAGAAAATCAACATACATACGTAGTCGAGTAAGATAGACTCGTGGGAGAAAGTAAACACGAATCTAGTGAAATAGACCAGTAGGATAAATATTCCGAGAATTATCGCATAGTCCGGGGTTAGTCTCTGCTGTTGCTGGTTTTACTTCTGTCGCTGGTCGAAGGCATCGCTGTTGATGGAAGCTCCTTGGTGTCTCTGCTGGTGGCCCGGGCAGTCGTGTAATCTGCCGTGAGGTGTCCGTCGCTATTATCAGTTGGGTCAGATCTGCATTCGTGGATGAAATTGGCGTTGGTTTTATATAATGATTTAGTGGCTCAGAAACGGCAACTGCGAAAATGCGTGGGCCCTTTTTTTTTTGATTGGTCAGAAAAATGTTTTATGATCCTGGTATTTTTGAACGGTATTTTGGCAGTGGTTGAAAGGAGTCGGGCAAAATTAAGATCAGTTTTTGTTATATGAATCATGGATGTCGAAGTAAGCACTTCCGTTTTTAAAGAATCGCAGTTCTGACGGAGTACCACATTACTATCAAACAAGAAACAAACTCATTAGAAGACCGTATAGTCAACACCTCCCTGTGACACAAGGTCTTTCTTATGCGTGGAGCCTTGGCGTCAAGAAGAGAAAGAGAAGAGAAATAGTGTGGACATGTTATAAAAGCCAACAATGCATCTAATATTATCATGTAAGGTACAACCTTGGGCAAAAGAAGAAGAGGCAGAAAAAAGAAAACATTGGCTAAAATGTCAGTTAGTGAACTGAAAGATCTTTCACATATACACTCCTATACATATGGAGTGAGCTGGTACGGTAGGTGTACAGCTGCGCAACGATCTTACGACCACACCCGGACATGTGACTGATGATGATGATGATGATGATGATGATGATGATGATGAAAACTGTTATTTGGTAAAGAATGTTTTCTTCTTACTGCACAGGGTGGCAGATTGAGATGAACTGACTTTCTTTTAATTAGTAAATAACCTAATCTATTCTGATACTGCAAACGGTTGTAGTTGTCAATGTGTTGCCCACATTTTAATATGGACAACAATACTTAACCAATAACGTTTATATGCCTTTAATTTAAGGTTAAGATTCAACGGCTGAAATTTCATTGTAGTCAGTCGAAAACTTTGATATTCGGTCCAGCGTTTTCATTAACCCTCCCCCTACCACTTTATTAAAGAGAAGACATTTTTCCCCTAATCTCCGTTAAAAATTTCACGCTATTCGTTTCCGTAACAATGTTGTTAATCCATGGTGTTTTTTTTCTAGATGAAATCAGAAAAAGAAGAGTATTATGGCACCTTGCATTATTAGAAAAAAAGAAATATTCATAGAAATATGATTTAATTTTTTTACTCGGTTTATTAACCAGTCGTTAGTTTTTTTTTTAGACGAAGAATAATTGAGTTTGAAAACAATTCACTAAAATGTACTTAGACGATCCTAAAAGAAAAAGAAAGGAGAAAAAGAGAAAAAAAAAAAAAGGAAAAAAAAAGGAAGCGAGAGGTCGAGAAATACAAAAGGCCGGTCATTAGCGAAAACAGGTATCAGAAAGGTATTTAGGCCAACATCTTGGCCGATTTTCGAGAGACAATGGAAAAATGTTATTTAGAAGGGAAAGTCATTTAGAGAAAGGAAGAGACCAGGCTTGATAAGAGTGTATAAACATTGATAAAAAAATGTCGGTCGAAGCACATGACCGACTTTTGCGTAGAAAGACTCATTATCAATTTGGAGAAAGGGAATTTTTAGAACAATGGGAACGAAATTTTAATCGGAGGAAAGGTGTCTTTTGGGATGAGGGGGTGACCGCTGGAATTGTATACAGATTCTGACCTGTTAAGGATCAGAACTTCCACGATGATGAAGCGAAGACATTTTCAATTCAGATAATTAAGATTTTTGGCTGTCAGGTCTGAACGAATACAAAGGGGTGAAAAAGACAATTGCTTTTGGCTCACACAGGACGCCAAAAAAGGCGGAAACAATCCTCCCTGAAGTCATATCTAATTAGCGGCGGCTGTGTTGACAGAACCCAGGTGAGAAAAGGCCGAGATTATCGCTTTTCGTGCGTGCGAAAGAGACCAAATTGGATTTTGTTTTTTAGAACAAGAACGGTATAAGCCACGCCCGATTGGAGACGTCACATATGTACGGGAGACGCCCAACCACAATCTCATTAGCCGAAAGCGGTCACGTGATATGCGGAAAGAGGAGGAAGAATGCTCGATCAAGAACCATTGGTCGAGGACGGTCACGTGGCGTGCGGGAAAGAGGAGGAAGAATACTCGATCAAGAACCATTGGTCGAAAACGGTCACGTGGCATGCGGGAAAGAGGAGGAGGAATGCTCGATCAGGAACCATTGGTCGAAAACGGTCACCTGACATACGAGAGACCGGGAGAGATGGGTAGGCGTCCTCCCCTCCCCCAGAGGCACTATGGGGAAGTAGGCGTGAAAATAATAGCGATAATGGGAAAACAGAAATAATGCGGCTATTGGAATTATCGAGAAACCCCTGACGCCGACAAACCCACCCCGGTTTGTTGCGGCGTCAATAAAAGCAGGACCCCAGTCGACAGAAATGAGTTGCAGCTGGACCGCGGGCAGGGAAAGAGCCTGAACGCGGGCATCAGGCCCGGTTCACTCGCCCCTTTGCGGGCAAGAGAATCCTCAGACAAGAAATCCTTCCAGCCCAAGTCGAAGACAAGAGAAGTTCCAGCCTAAGTCGACGAAGAAGAAGATTGCTCGAAAGCCGCAGAGAAGTCGCACCCAAGTTGAAGAAGAAGATTGCTCGAAGGACGCAAGGAAGTTACGGCAGAGTGGTGGCAGAGTTGCGGCTGAGTTGCGGGGTAGACGACCAGAGCAGTTGGAACGCGGGCATCGGGTCCGGTTCATTCCTCCCTTGCGGCAAGAGAATCCTAAGACAAGAAATCCTTCCACCCAAGTCGAAGCAGAAGATTACTCGAAAGCCGCAGAGAAGTTCCACCCAAGAAGAAGAAGAAGAAGAAGATTACTCGAAAGCCGCAGAGAAGTTGCAGCCAAGTCGAAGACAAGGCCAAAGAGAAGGACGGAAGAAGTTGAAATCAAGCCAAGCCGAGAACAGAATTCGACCAAACCAGATCGAAGTGAAGAAATACAACTCAAGCCGAAGAGAAGAATCAGCTGCGAACGACTGATAGAAATTAGCCCCAGTGTCGAACTAGACCACATTCCGACATACATAATTCTAAAGAGTAGACAGCTCGAAATCTTTAAGTTGTATGATAGAAGCTTGGTGCCATAGTCCACGAAGCGGGTCGGGAAATAAGAACAATTTTTATGTAACGGACATTAGATATAAAAGGTTGTTACCCTTTTTTATCAGTAATTTTTTGTCTCGTGAGTTTTTTCTTTTACTTGTGTTTTGCCACCCCCGTCGGACTCAACTTGCATACGGCCCAATCCCTGCTGGTCCCGTCTAAGATCTAAACACAGCGTGGGTAGACAGACCGGAGATCAGTACAGTTACTCTAGTAACCAGGTGTTGGAAGCGGGTTGGGAAAGGCGAGGCTGGTGATCATCTAACCAAGGGGTTGGAACGGCACACTTGGAACAGCGAAGAGCGACCAGGAGGAGCGACGTCACAGTTGGCGCCGTAACCAAAGGATTCGACCCTGGACCAGGTGTACCCGTCACAGTAGGAAACAACTTTAAAAGATGTTCACGTGGATTAGGAAGGAAGTCCGAAAAGGTGATATCAGTTAAAACTTTGTGCTAAAAAAAGTAACACAGATGAAGATATTCGTTCGAAAAATGTGTGACATTTTAGACTGTAAATATTTTTAATAGATTCTTCTGAAAAATTAATTTCAGTAAACTCACAAAATGCCCGTTTTACGAACAGAAAAAGTAAGTTGTCTTAAAATATCTCTTATTCCTCTGTAGAACCCAAATTCTACATTATTCCAAAACAGTTGGGTCAAATCTGTGCAAAAAGTGGATCACAGAACACTTTCAACTTCATACACTTTCAAAAAAATCTCGAGCCCTCATTGATTAATAAATATACAAGTAGACGTGACTATCCACCCACGCTTAATTAATTTTTACAGTTCGTGACTGAAATCCAATTTTACGCCAAGTAAGTCTCTGTGAGCCACCCAAAGCAAATAAAAATAGAAACTCATTCACACTCGCCAGTGAGAGGTGTGACATCAAACGGATTGCGACTAAACTTCATCTTAAGTTTTTCCTTCATACGAACTTTATACAACTTAACTATATTCACACTGACTCACCAAAACTCACCAATGAACTCTATTCCCATTCACTCACCAAATTCTTTACGCAGAAGTTAAACAATTTCCTGCTAACAAATCAACTTTATTTCTCAACATTCGAGAACATTGTATTACACAAAACAGTCAAAGGTGGATAACTTCTTTGATCACAAATTGCATTCAACTTTACAAACATTTACTACTTACATAAACAGTAAATTCTTAAATGTAAATTTTTCTCTTGCAATTTATTTACAGAATCTTCAATAACAGACTCTAAAATCCTTTCAAATCAGAACTCATAAACAAAATTTAATCTTTCACCAAACTTGAGTTCAACATAAATTAAACCAACAAGATTTCACCTAAAAAATCCACTACATTTTTGTAAAATATTTTCATTACAAAAATACATTGAAAATTACTTGTTATTCAAATATTTGCCTTTTGTCTTTTATCACAAATGTTTCTTGTTTTCTCTTGTTGTTTTTGCATTTTGCTTAACATATTTGTAGAGTAAAAAATTGTATGGATTGATTTGGTGCGTCAACACCGCTAAATAAATGTTGACCACCAAACTTTCCACTACACTTCTAAAATTTCTCTTCGTTTTGCTTACTTAACGATATATCAATTCCTTATGGGTCATTTAATGCCGAAATTTTATTTTTTTTGAGCATTAATAATTTATTTTACAAAAATGTATTGCTAGTAATTTTTTTTCTTCAAAAATGTATTGCTGGCAATTTTTGTTTTTGTTAAGTATTTTGCCCATAGCTAGGACCCTAATAGGTGTTACCACTCCGGATCATGGTGGACTTGAGGACAACAGCAATTAAGAGGTGGTTCCATACTCCTCAAAACCTCCCGATCAGAGGCCTTACTGGCGGATGTAGTTTATCGTCATACCCAGGATGATAACATTTCTGTAGAAACAACATTTTCTCCAAGGCGTCTATTTTCTAAATTCTTATCATGTTTTGTTAAAATTACCTGTGTTTTCTCGTCGTTATCATCCTTCACTAATCTTTTTAGCGTGGGTAGATTAACTGTTCGTTTTAATTCCTAAGCCCCACACCACTATAAATATATATAAAACACTGATTTTTGACTTCACCTCGATGACACCTTGACGTGGTCTAATGGTTAGCGAACTTATTTCGCTGGGGTTATTATAACTTCGTAATGAGTTCGGTCCTCAGCGAAAGTCATATTTTCGGTGTTGTGCTACGCTTAGTAAATAGCTAAACGATAAATTTTTGCGTATGACCGTGTGATAAGAATGTTCGTTGTTTTTAAGTTCGAATCTCACCATGGTCGATTCGATGACTTCTTGATGTTATCCAGACAATCCCAGTGCGTTGCACCTTCGAAAAATGCCTGAAAACCATACTAGGCCTTGTAAGTGAAATTGGGTATAATTTAATTCTAGGTTCATAGTTGACGTATAACGCGGGTGTGCTCTATGGATTGAGAAGGTCAGCCGCCTTGGCAGATGGGTGTGCTTGGAAAAAATATTTAGTGTCATACATAGGGAGGTCAAATAAATCATTTCTAACATATAGCAGACGAACAATTCGACGTGGTGTAATGGTTAGCAAGCTTGTCACGAATGTCAACGTACGACTGAAAAGTAGTTTCGATCTACACTAAAATACGAATTTAGACATTTTAAAGCACTTTTTGTAGCCGCATCTAAGCTACGCTTAAAATACATTTTTTGTCCTTAGCGGACATATATGGTCTCCCTACATAAAAATGCCTTGTGTCACATCCTACTTTAGTGGGGAAGTCAGGTAAGGAGGAAAGGAACGTACTGCATCGTAGTCTTGGCAAGATTGTCTCGCTAGAACAATTACAACTGGTTGGCGAGTTCGATCCTAACTGAATGCTCTATACTGGACTTTGTACCTCATCGGTACTACGCTTAATAAATTACAATTTCGTATACGAGTGTACTACTTCGACGTGGTGTAATGGTTAGCAAACTTGCCTTTCTAGATCGATCCGTAGTGGTGTCGTGAGTTCGATCCTCATTACCACCTCTGAGTTACGATTTGAATAATCAGTATGACGGTTATTGGTTGTTTTCCTCTTGACACAAATTTTTAAAATATGAGGAAAAAATATATGACGGAAAAAAAGGTCAGTCATTGTTAAAAATAAAATGAAATCGTTATGCTGTGAAATTAAGCAGACGTTCCGTGTGGGAAAAGTTTGACTTTCTGTGTAGTATCAGTATTGAATAAAATATGAAACTTGTCTTCGTTATCCATGTCTTTTTTTGTAAGAGAACTCAAATAGTAGAAAACAACGCACGAGGATCGCTCTGAAAGTAATGCGTCCTGTTTGTTTTACGTCAGAGTCAATGGGCAGGACAGAAGAGCTTCAACGTTCTCCCATAATTTTGTTGTCTTTATAGCAGCTGACCGGCAGTCTGGCTAAATGACGTCTGACATGAAAGTGTGTACGAAGCAACGTGCGTAAGAAATTAGACCTGGTTGGTATGTGCTGTTTACCGGGAAGTGACGAAATTGAAAAAGCGCATCGAAAAATGGCCGAAAAATAGCTGAAATTATTCTCTGTATCTGTTGTCGCTTCTATGGAAATGAATAGGATTATTCATTTATTATTTTTTGAGTATTTTCAATGGTTGTTTTCTGCTCCAATTTTTTCTTTTTGTTTTCAACCACTGAAACAAATGTTTTAACATCTAAACCTAAACTAGGTAGCTCCACGGATTTAGTAAAAGAAAACAAGCTGACAAACGCATTTTAAACAATTTAAATGTCTTTTTTGAAGTTAAATTGTAGTTTTATTTAAAGATAATAATAGCTTAAAGTTAATCCCTAAAAAGAAAAAAATAATTTACGTCCTTAAATAAAGAATTTAGACATTTTTAAAGCAAAAAATGTAATAACTCACTTCTGCCCAATTTGATGAGCTAATTTGGTGGACGCTAACAAAAAGAAATTAAAATACTTTTAAAGTTTTAAAAAAAATTCAATATTATAAAAAAATTATATCTTAGTACTGTGAATTAAAATTAGCATTAGTTAAAAAGTATAATAGATAAATGTTTTAAACGTCTAGTTTTTTTAGTTTTTTTTACACGTAATTTCGAGAAAAGTGTATTGTAAAATAAAGGCCAAACGGTTTGTAAAATAAATTGTTACAGTTGTAAATTTCTATTTTTAGAATTAGCGGTTAAAAAACCGCCCAAATTGCTTTGTAGATTGTTGCGGATTCATTTTTAATTGATGAAAAATACATTTTAATGTATTTACTGACCAATCAGAGACGTGGTCTTGTCGTGTCCACTAAAATATCAACTACAATATTTATAAACCAATCACACTCAAGAAAACACTTACATCTTAAAACACACCAATAAAATCATAGATTACAAATCAGAATGTTTGTTGTATTAGTCATCATCATTTTTAGGTAGATACCGACCAAATATCGTACGGACGTAGTAGAAGACATACCACGTGACTTCTTAGGGCCAATTAGAAATAAATAAATAATTTAATTCTGGAGCCGATATTGTTCGGAAAAAGTACATAAAAACATACGAAATCCGTTCCCAAACCAGCAAGCTACACACACCTTTCGCCGATGACCTTTATGACCTCATGTCAAAAACGACAGCGTTGACAAACTCCAGACCACGGCAACACCGCCAAATGTAAGAAACAATTCGTATTTTTAGTATCCGTTTTTACTATGAATCACGCACACACATGTTGACTTTTTCAAACAAACGCACACACCACAACATTTTATTGTTTCTCACACGCGTACACAAAGACAGTTTATATTTTATTTCAGAACTTTATCAACCCAAACAAAAGACATTACTTTCCAGTCTATTATCAACTTTTTGTATTCCTATCGTTATAATTAAATCAATGTTTATTTGTTGAAACTACGTCGTCTTTTCTACTGAATTTTATTCCTTCAATGAAAAGCGTTTGATTATTCTAGACGGCCAAATTACGAGCGACCCTGTAACGATATTTTATTAATGTATTGAATCTCGACACTCCAAATTTTAATATTCAACGAAAAACCGAGTAGAAGGATTCCTACAGTCTCCTTGTATAACTGAGAATTGTGTGTGTGTGTGTGGGGGGGGTCACTGGGAGACAACTGTTTCTCATAAAAAGTGTTCAACTCAGCGGATACGATCAGAAAGCATTTAGACGTCATGGCAGTAAGCACTCAGACTTGAAAGCAGAGATCACAGACATTCAGTTGCGAACAAAGCCGGTCAGCTGCAGGGGAGCGGGAGGGTATTTGACGTTCACATATAATAAAAGCACTAACCGCCGCTAGGAGAACAAAAGGCCTCGGCTTTTGTAAGCACACTGGTGCAGCTGACAACGAAAAGAAAGCACAAACATTCCTAAATATCGACAAGGCCCCAGTGAAGCACGTGGGCAGACAAACAAAAAGAAAACCAAAAGACATTTCAAAATATCGTTGAAGAGGGCTGCTCAGCAACCTTGCTTATTCAGAAAGGATATTAGAATAATCAAAAAACTATACTGGCAGCGAACCGCCTGGATAAAAAAAAAAAAAAAAAAAAAAAATGAGATCAGCAGATATACAAAAATAGAAAGGGGCGTAAGGCAAGGATGTGTCTTCTCACCGGACTTATTCAACCTATACAGCGAAGCAATTCTGAGAGCTGGAAATCCTACCAGGATTCATTATTGCGGTCACAATCTTAACAACATAAGATACACAGATGACACAGTGCCGATAGTAGCCACGGAAAGGAAATTACAAAACCTTCTACCGAAAGTGGCGAAGGAGATCGAGAAGAAGGGACGAAGCATAAACTACAAGAAGACATAATGCATGGTCATCAGTAAAAAAAAAAAAAAAAAAATGAGCACGAAATTTTGCTTTATTGGGGTATTTTTTTGTTCATTTTTTAAAAGCGTAATCTTTTTTGTCGTATATTTGAAGTGTTATCCTACCTTAGTTTTTGTATTTTTGTATAAGGCACACGAAAGAAAATTTTTTGTTAAAGCTCTTGTATGTATTTTTCCCCTTTTTGTGTACTGTAATAAATATTTGTTCTTTTAAATTTCGCATAGTGTTTGAGTTTTATTGTCTGCGGGTTGTCGGGTTACCTCCTCTTAATTTTCGAAACTGCTCGTAGGGGACGCTCTCAGGACTATAAATACTCTGCGATATTTTTCTTATTTGCCAACATGTAACCTCTTTAGGAAACGCATGATTAAAAAAAACACACACACACACACACACACACACACAAACACACACACACACACACACACACTTTGGACCAAAAAGGTTTTCACATTCTTTTGTTACACACATCATTGTCTTTGTCGCTTATATACCTTTGTTGCTCTAAAACATTATCATTTGTTTGTACATATATATTGGTTCTTGTTGTTTCCCTCATTTCTTTACGTGGACTCACATCCCGAGTCCGCCATGTTTGTTGTGGGCATTTCAGGAGACAGCGTGTTATTTCTCAACTCAAACACCGACGTAACTAACGCCCACAATAAGTTGGGAAACGCATACTACAGGCCCACAATAGCCTCATTAAAACTTTAAGGATAAGAGAAGCGTGTGTTCTTTTTTCCACATTCTATCCCTGCTAAGTAAATTTTTATATTTTGCATAAAAATCTAAGTTTTTGTAGGGAGTTATTTTTTTACATTTTGCACAAGAATCATTTGGTCTTTGTGTAATTAAATTTTTATAATATTTTTCCAAAAATGCTTTCTTTAAAAAATAGTAACTTCAAGAATTAGTTGGATAGATTTTGTAAAAATATTCATTTTTCTTTTGCAAAAAGTATAACAAAAAATACATTTTCCTCAGTAGTAATCTTACAAAACCGCTACTTCTGAAAACAATTATATGGAAACAAAAAACTTATTTTATTAAAATTAGTTGTCTGCAATTCTCTATAAAAAATAATTTTCTTGAATTTTTTCTTACATTTTCAGACCATATTTCTGTTGTGGTAACACTCCATAATGCTACAACATCCTCGGGGATTTAGTTTTACTTTTATAAAAATGTGAAAATTAACACAATATCCAAAAAATTCTCTAGTACAAATTTTTCACATTATCATCCGTAAAATTGACCCGAAAAAATACTTCCGCAAAACTTAAAAAAAAGAAAAGAAGAGAAGAAAAACTGATTCTAAAAATTTCATTCGTTATGAATAAATGCAGACGATTCCAATGAAATCCAACAAATCACTTATTTTTGGTATTTTTTTAAAAACAGAGGTGGGTATGTTTTTTTTATTTGCACACATTTTGAAAGTGCGATTTTGAAGCTAGCTACCTCATAAAAACACTATAGCACCTGTTACGCTATATTTTTTCATTAATAAATAAAGTAGCAAACAAATAAAATAAGACAAATAAACAGAAAATGAAAATAAGAAAAATAATTTGGGAAATATTACAAAAACGAATTTTTAACAAAATATTTAAAAAATAAAGAAAATAGAGCGATTGTGTTTTCATGTTGATCAAGAAATGTAAACAAAACGTCAAAAAAAAAAAAAAAAAAAAAAAAAAAAAATTTTGCTTCAATAATGTTTTTCACTCACCAACAGCTGTAGTCGTGCCCTTTCTGTTTTTACTTCTTCGTATCAGTTGTTGTTATATAGTATACGGAGTTTGCGCTTGATGGTGCAATATCGCAATCTGTATTATTGCGTAATTTTCACCTCTGATGGTGTAATTGAAATTTTATCATTTACAAAAATATCTTTCACATTTTTTATTGATAAGAAAAGTCCATGTTAGATTAGTTATTTAAGGATAAGAAAATAATAAATTAACTTTTATCAAAAATTTGAGATATTTATCGAAAAGAAAGATAAAATAAAAAACTGTGTTGTTATTTTAAAAACTAAGAATGATTGTGGAATAACATTTCCGTGATTTCTAAAAAAGCTTGATAAAATCAAAGGGTGATAAAAACCATGGATAAGTAATAATAAATAAACAAATAATATTATATAAATATTTCTTAATTAATGGTTTTTGTTTACGTGAATGTTTTTGTTGAAATTTTTCTTTTTTTTTTTTAGTTACTTTAGGGGATTTTAAACCAGAGTTATTTCTCCTGAAATCAAAGTCGGTCAAAAATGAAGGAGGTAGTCAATTTTAGTCACTATTTAGAACAATAATAGTTTAAAAAACTTATCAATCTTTCTTATTTCCAAATAAATAGATAAATAAATAAATAAAGTATTGTTTTAAAGCGTTTGGGAATGCTGTCATTGATATCTGAAACACTTTTAAGACTTAATATTCATATATATCCTACCAAGGAAATATCTGCCAGAAGTCAAATTATTATGGTCAAATGATGTTTATTAAATTTATTATTTTTAGCTTTACATATCAGTTTTGATAAGTGTTTACATGCATTAACGTTCCATTTTTTAATAGGAGTAGATAGGTTTTTAGTGAGCGTGAAATTAACCAGTGATCTGAGAATAAGGAAAGAAAGTAGCAAGTCTATGCAAAATTCATTTTGATATAAAATGTGGAGAAAAATTAAATTAAAGAGAAGAGTATTTGAAGTCATGTGAAAGGTTTTGTTTCAGTTCCTCGAGACCAGCATTGAAGTACTTGCCAGCAAAAAATTACTTGCCAACTATATTATTGGCCTCTAACCAGCATGTAGTACATCAAAGAATTTTCTTTCAACTATCTAAGAAATTTAAGTATTTAAAACTAGCTTTCTTTGTCTACTTTTGAATGTATGCAAACCATATATCCCTTTGGTAAGTAATAAACTCTCTTATGCTAATCTTAAACATTTTTGAATATTATTTTATTTTTGTGTCAGATCATTTAATCTGTTGTATGAACATTTCCTTTTCATGACAATATGTTAAAACTACAAACTTTAAGAATTCTGATTTATTTTCCTGAATCAAGCTACAGATACAACTTCAAGTGTGTAAATTCATGAATAAATTCCTTATCTTGTTTTGTTAAAATTACTGTGTGTTGCCTTGCAATTATCATCCTTCATTAATCGTCTTGACATGGTTAAATCAACTGTTCATTTGAACCCTGGAAGCCCTAAGCCACTATAGGTTTGTCTTTTACCCAGGCTGTACTCCTTTCATGTTTAATGAACAGGAGTAAAGCTTTATCCCTTGTTCCCTGTTTAAGATGAGGTTTATTGGTCCTTTTCTTCCATGTCTTTAATTATTTAACTCTCTTAAGTTTTTGGTGTTCTGACAGATCAGTGGCTTTTTTATTTTGAGGGTGTCAGGTTGTTAGTTTTCTGGTTGCTACATCATGACACATGGTAAGGAGCCTGAATTCTTTGGTAGCACTTAGGGAGGCTGCTCTGGTTAGTAATCACATAATATCAAAGTATTTGCAGTGTCATTTCAAGCAGGGATAGGCATCCCTGCATGGACTTTCAGTGGTCAACCCTGTGACCACATTATGTTTTAGTCTTAACTACCTTCTGGCCACTTTGTATTGCCATAGACAGTGATAATTATTTTGGACTTTTCTCTTTACAAATCTTTAAGATATCTTCTCATGATAGTTACAATTTAAAAAAAACATAAACTAGTAAACAAAAAATCACTTATCCCTCTCAACCTTTCTTTCTCTGATATTCATGTTATTCATACCAATTTCCATAATGTAGCATCTTTTCTCTTGGAGAAACTAAACTCTTCTCTCACAGCCAATGAATTCTCTGATCCAGGCTATCTTCCTC
This sequence comes from Acanthosepion pharaonis, assembly GCA_903632075.3. Taxonomy (NCBI): domain Eukaryota; kingdom Metazoa; phylum Mollusca; class Cephalopoda; order Sepiida; family Sepiidae; genus Acanthosepion; species Acanthosepion pharaonis. The sequence goes on along the minus strand of CAHIKZ030001835.1, from coordinate 256,713 downwards.
TTTAAAAAAAAAAAAAATTCTAGGATACATATGCATGGCCTTGGTGTTTAAATCTGGGGAAAATCTTCCAATGCCAAGAGAATCATATCTTAAGTTTCCAGACGATCCTTTCATGTTTTTTTTTCATTTCTTTTTTGCATTTTGTTAGCTATCTCTTCCCTTTATCGCACCCCTTCTTCTCAGGACTGTAAAATATTAGACAAAATATCTGTCACTATAGACAAATATTATCATTCATCTGTGCACATCTTTGTGTTTGATGATTTTTAATGCTCATCATATAAAGCTGTTTAATTATTCTAATATTACTGATGTTGCTGGTATTTTGACTTTCAAATTTTCCTTTGCTTATTCTCTCAGTCAATTAGTGGATTTCCCTACTCATTTCCCTAATAATGATCAGTATGATTCTTTACTTTATTTGTTCATTACCTCCTCCCCTGCCTTCTCTCAGGCATAATTTTACACTGGAAATAGCTGGATGTAAGTTCTATGCTAACAGTTTCTTCATTTGCACTTCTTGCTTGTGGAACTCTCTTCCAGCTTCTTGCTTTCCAATCAACTTTGATCTTTAAAAATGTAAATACAATTTCAGTCATCATCTTCTGTCTTCCTAATTCCTGTTCTTTTAGTGTCCTCTCTTGATAATAATGTCTGTCGTTTTCTCAGGCTTTTTCACTTTTGGTAACCTCTTGTCTTAGTGGTTGTATTGCCTTGCTTGGGGTGAAATGATTTAAAAAATGTGATGATCTAGATGACAAAAAACTGAGAAGTATTTTTTGATTTTCAGATATGAAGGAATTTTAAATAAAATATATCATCATCATCATCATCAATGATAATAACAGTATGAAACAACAGTATTAACATGTATATATTTTGTCTTGGCAAATTGAGATGGCTACAGTATCATTTCATTTTCTTTTGTCAATCTGTTGTTTCTTGCCCCAGTGTCACCAAAAACATGGTATTATTGGTGTTGTCACTTGGTGGTGTTTTTAATCAACAAGTTAGGAGGTAACCAGATTCTATGGGGAGTTCAAAGGGCATAAAATTTAACCTTTATCTAGAAAACAGATAGCCTCTAGGAATAAATGCATTCCCAGACTTTGTAAGACAAAAATTTCTAGAGTTTGAAAGTATTTTAAATAAACATAGTGATGACTCTTCTTTGGAGTTTAAGAAACTTCAGAAGTCCATAGATCTTATAAGACTGACCCAGAGATAACTGGGTAGGTTGGGGAAGATCTAATCTTACTAAATTTTATTAAATTTTACTTGGTTTATTTCAGGTTCAAATCTTCCTAGAGTCTTTTCCAAACTCATTTTATAGCTTTTAATTATTATTTTTAATTCGTTCTTTGTTTTCTTTTTCTCCTTGATGTGTAATTACTTTCTCTAAGGTTTTTCACAATTTTCTTTTTAATTGTTTCTTGCTCCAAACCATGATTCATCTTTTTCATGTATTAAAACGTTGAATCAGAGTTACCAGCCTTTTATAACTGTAAATATGCCATTCAGTATCATAGATTTACTTGTCAGTTGCCTGATTATAACCAGTTGGCCATATTCCCTAGAGGCTGAAATACTGCACATCTCTATTCTTGAGGAAGAGTGGGGGGAGACATCATGGTTGGGTGTCAAGATGGTTGTTTTTTAAAGTTTGAAGGATGAGGCAGCCATGGTAACTTGGGAGTTACATCTAGATATTTGGGAATGTATTCGATCAGGGACCTTCTGCATGTACTGAATTACCTGATCTGTAGGTATTTCTAACTTACTAATTTACATTGTGACTAAGTTAAGCCTAGTAACTATGAAGTAGGTTTGCAATAGTCAATTTCATCAAAGTCCAACCCAAAATGAACTGTGTAGCCAGTGAACAGATTGACAGAATCACACAGTCTGTAACATTGAAGGCTGATAATTAATTAAATGACTGGGTGGGATTCCTTCTTGCCTTTTTTACAATGTATACAGTTTGTCAAGACATAAAAATGCTTCGGATTATATTTCAGGCTTTTTATCTGTTGATACTGAGCAAAATAAAACTGATATTTGTTCTTTAAATATTTTAAAAATATATTTATAATTTTCTAAAACTTATTATCATTATAGTACACAATATAAAGAAAATGCTCTCTTGGCTTCCATAATAAGAAATAGTTCATCAGGAGACACCCAAGAGAGATAAATTGGTTAAGGTGTTCAATACATTAATGGTTTAATGTGTGTGTATGAGAGAGAGAGAGAGAGAGAGAGAGAGAGAGAGAGATTTGTATTCTATGACTTATCAACCCTTTGAGGGTTATTTAAAGCCAGAAAATAGTTTAGATTGTAAGAATTTTTTTTGGAGATAATAATGATTTAATGATAAGTCTTACTGATAAACCCATAGCTGAAGGAAGAAGAGGTAGATTCATGCCTTTCTCAGGGGTATTTCTGCATAAGTGAGTATATTGAACTTGACTGGAATTTGAACTTGGCTCTCCAAGCCATTATCCATTACACCACCCACACATCCAAACTTACAGCACCTAGCATTCTCAAGCAGTCACTCATCTGTCTACTGACCAGGCTCAAAGTTGCTTAACTTTGTTGATCATGTGTCTCAATGTGATCTGGCCATGAGCAGAGGGAGAGAGAGAATCTTAGTTAAGAAAAAATTATGAATATGATACATTTTTAAAATTTAATGCCATCTTGTTAAGTGAATGAAAATTCCGATATTTTGTATCAGGAGTTCAAGTTGAGAGACTTGCAGAAAAGACTAAACTAAGCCATTTATATATAGATTGATTTGTTTTTTTATGGCTTATCAACCCCTTTGAGGATTATTTAAAGCTGAAATATATTTTGGATTGTAAGAATATATTTTTTTTTGGAGAGTGAATATTGCATTTAAAATTTTTTGATTGATTGATTCATTCTCTATAGCTTATCTACTCTTTGCAGGTTATTTAAAGCCAGGTTTGAGGTTGCCTTATGTGGATGATCATATGGGGATTAGTATTTCAATGTGATATGGCTGTAAAGAGAGAGAGAGAGAGAGAGAGAGAGAGAGAGAGAGATTATTAAAATAGTAGTAAAATCAGCATCTGTAGAAACCCTGAAGAGTATTTTCAGTTTTACTAAAGATGATATTGTTTCAACTAACTGGAGACATTTACGGTGGCACCTTTTTATTCTTTTTTTAATCACTTCAAATATGCAAGGCAATAAAGTCACTAAGATGCAAGGGGTTACTGAGTGTTAGAGAATATGAGAAAAAACATTATTAAGAAGATAGAACAATAAAAGAATAAGTATAAATAAGACAGAAGATGATGATTGACATTGCATTTAAATTTTTGAAGTTCAAAGTTGACTGGAAAGCAAGAAGCCAGAAGAGAGTTCCATAAATGAGAAGTGCAAGAGAAGAAACTCTTAACATGCAACTTACAGTTACATCTTGCCATTTTAATTTTAAAATGATGAAACCTTGCTGCCAATCTAGTACTGCACTTAAATTCATAAAGTCTAGATATTATAAAGGAAACAGAACAACTACCATGGAAATATTTATAGGAAAGGCACAGGGAAACAACATTACAATAGCAGAAAAGTGACTCAAGCTGAGATGCTAAGACAGGACCAATAACATTGCAGATTTGTCTTAGTAATTTATCAAGAATCTTTGAATACCTAGCAGAAACACCTGACTAGATATGGCAGCTGTTGTATTCATATACAAATCTCCACTTTATAAATAGCAGTTGATACAGCTGGAGGCTAAACTAATCTTAACCTTGAAGATGAAACTACTGGAGAAAAAGTAGTGAATACTTTAAAGTAATTATAGTTTTACAAGATTCTATTCAATACTAATTACCTTGTTCAGTTATCAAAATAGACAGGGTACTAAAATCTAAAATTCTGGATCTAGATAGTAAGACCGCCAGGGGCACAAAAATATGGAATCATTAGTACCAAACATTTTAAAACTTCCTCAAGCAAATTGATGGGGAGGAGTTGATTATTCTTATAAATTACATGTCGTCTGATGTATACAATCCTTTCAGAGAACGTACAGACTTTGAAAGTGCATTCTTTTTTTTCCTTTTGCCAATATAAAGTATTCTAAATTTACATTGTCAAAAAAAAAAAAAAAGAAAGAAAAACGAAGTTGGGGAGAATGTTGTATTCATATGCAAACCTTCACCATAAAAATAGCAGTTGATACAGCTGGAGGCTAATCAAATCCTAATCTTCAAGATGAAACCACTAGAGAAATAGTAGTGAATAATTATAAAGGGTGTTCCAATAACTTGAACCGATTTTAAATTTAATTCACATTTAAAATCGGTTCAAGTTATTGGAACAACCTTTAGTTTATAACAGTAGCAAGATTCAAAACATGGATGAATGGTAGACTTATAAATGTGTAAGTTAGATCTTTGATGCTAAGGCTGGCATCAGCCTTCTGACAACTTTGTCAAATTTGTCTCATAGTGAGCCATTAACATTTTCTTTTAATTGTAATGTTTATAGAAAATCGTGCATGACTCATATAACTTGTAATATTTAAATGTGTTTGAAGTTGACTCTTATTGAAATTTACCTTTTCTTTTTCTTTTCAGGTATGACAATAAAGTAGGTTATTCCATCCGCCTATTTGACTTGATTTTCAATATGAACAAAATTGGTTAAATTCATAGTTTTCTGTGTTTGGTGCCATAGCTTACCAGCAGCCACAGTGATAATGTTGCTTTTATTATTACTCTTACTATCAGAATAATTTAAAAATGACATTACTGGTGATTATCACCATTAATACAATACTCTTGTTAATGTTGTCATTATTATATTGAATTAAAGTTCCATTTGTGAATGGTTTTCTGATTTCAACTATATAATGACGAATCTTTTGACTATCAACCTTGAGTTTTAATGAGTGATAGGTGTCCATCAAGAAAAAATACCTTCCTAACGAGTATCTGGAATGATATGTGTGTCAGCACTAACCACTCCAATTAACATGTGACATAGGACAACAAGAAATAATTCCTGATCTAATCTATTGGAAGTGAGGTAGATTCTTGCTTTTACAAAGGATATTAATGTGAAATGGGCACAAATGATCTCAGATGAAATTTGAAATGGCAATTCAATTTATCGTTGCTGTGAATCACGGGGCTAATCATATACTTCCAAATGAGAAATAAAAAAATTTCGCAGTTATCTCCCTTACAACAAAAATGCATGCTTGTCATAGTTGCTTCCCTTTAAACAAAGTTATTTTAAGCAGTCAAGTCAAACAGCCAGTTGAGCAAAAAAAACATTACAATAACCATTCATTTTTCTAATCTCTTCGTACATTTTCTTTTTAGCGATACGCACTAAAAGGTTATTTTTTGATGTTTAGATGCATGGTATTATCAATTCTCTGGATGTAAAATGGAGAATCTCTATTTAATTTTATGTATTAATAAAAAAAAAAGATAATCTCTTAGCCTATTTTTCGGTGTGTAAAGAAAACAGACGAATATTTATGCTTGTAATGAAGCTTTATTCAAAGCAATTCAACTATTGTACATATGTGAGGTCCGACTATCTCCGAAGGGGAGACAACTTTGGTTGCAGTTACCACTGTGGAAGACATTTTTCTCCCAAAATTTAACATTAAAATCTGCTTGTATCCTATAAGGTATGAATAATATAGTGATTTTCCAAGCGTAGCTTAGATGTGGCACAAGGCCCAAAGTAAGGGGCACCCAGTGAGGATCGAACTCACTACACAGTCGTAATTTTTCTAGTAAGCCAAGCTTGCTAACCATTACACCATGTCAAGGTACCCAAGGTATGAATAATATAATATACACAAGCCATGTGCAAACATATTTAAATAGGCATGCATAGTTTATTTCATTCGAATGTGTTTAAGTGAATATATACAAATTTTTAAAGTATTAGATTGAAATTTTGGTTTAACATCTTTCAAATATGACTAGTTTTTTTTTTCTCTCTATAACTGTCTTCAAAATAACATTAGGTTTTTAATCCCAAAAAATACAGTAACAAAAAATTTTTTTGCATCAAATCTTCTTTTAAAAAATGTCATTCAATAGAAGTGATTGAGACAAAATAAAAAAGTTGTTAATAATTTTTTAAATTTATTTTTCCATAGTAGGTGTTTGGGGTGTACTGGTGACTTTCCTGTTGTAGCCAAATTTTAGACTATTTGTGTTGAATATTTTGTGCAGCTTGATTGATTTTTTGAAGGGTCTGTCAATAAGTTTGAATATAAGTTGAACTCATTGTTAAACATTCCCAATTCAATAGAAAAATAGAAAGTATTTTTAAGAAAAAGTGAAAGAGGTCTTAAAGATGTTTATTTTATTTTTCTTTCAAATTAAATATTCTTTAAAAGGCCATTCAATAGAAACCATTGAAAAAGTGGTTATGAAAAAAAAAAACCATTTGTTTTTTTTAGATCCAATATTCTTTATGGTCATACCACAGAAACAATAGAAAGCTTTGCCAAGACCAAAAAAATAAATTTCAAGAGTTGTTTGTTTTTTTTACCATGAAATATTTTTAAAGAAAAAGGCATTCTTTAGAAACAGTTGGAAGCTTTAAGGGAAAAAAAGTCATTCAAGAGAAACAATACAAAAATTAGTAAATAAAGAAAATAAGCAAAAGTTTTTCACTGTGTTTTATGTATTTATATTTTTCATTACATATTCTTTAAAATAAGGCTATTCATGAGAAAGCTTTAAAAAAATGATGAAAAAGTTTTAAAAGGTGCCATTTTATATTTTTTTTTCATTTCCATTTACTTATTTTTTTTTGCATAATCCTTAAGAGATTTGTTAAGGGTTTTTTAAAACTTTTGTTTTTTTTGCATTTTAAATTTTATTCATTAAATATTTTTCAAAGACATCCATTCCGTCAAAGTTTTAAAAAAAATGTTTTCATTTTTTTTTTTACTTCCTCATGTTTTTTTACATTAAATATTCTTTAAGAAATGGCTAATCAATAAAAATAATAGAAAGAACAAAGGAGAAGGTTTTAATGGTGTGTTTTTAAAATTTAACAGTAATAATTTAACAAAGTGAATAGTTAGCACGCTATTTGTCTCAACTCGCTCGTTCTTTGATTTGACTGAAGATAACTTTACTAGTTTGCGTTCAAAGGGAAGAAACTCTTAACAATCAAGCCATTATGTTGTAAGGGAGATAACTATGAACAGTATTTTTAATTTCTCATTTGAAGGTGTGTTTTGAGCAATGTGATTTACAGTAAGGAAATTTGAATTTGCAATTACCATTCCATCTGAGATAACGTGTGTCCATTTCGCAGTAATATCTTTTAGAAAGGCAAGAATTTACCATACTCCCGATAGATTATTTCAGAAATTATTAACTACTGTTCTATGCTGTTTGGAGACGGTTTAGAATCATGTCACTCAAAATATTTTTTCCCATCCCCTAATAACTTTATGGATGATGAAATTAATGATTTTTTTAAAATCATTTAACTATTTATCCAGAACACATACGATTTCATCATGATCTAGAGGTGGCAGGTCAAGTTCAAATTTCAAGGCAGGAATCATTTCCATCTTCTAAACAAGAGAAGATGGAAATGATTCCTGCCTTGAAATTTGAACTTTATAAAATGATAAATGAGAAGGGTCTCACATACTTTAATAATAAGTAAACATTTATAAATTTATGAAAAAATTATGAATTGATAAATATTGCACTGCATTTGCTTTAATACAATTGCATTCATTTTTAAAATGTTGTAAATATAAAATTACTCTTGTTTATAAACAATCTAATAACTATACAGATTTTAATATCTTTGTTGTAAATTCACAAGAACAAAGAAAATGTATAAATTCACTTTCATCATATGTTTAACTTTTATTACAATTCTAAACATTGCATTTTAAAACAATAAATATTGCTGAGAACTGAAGGCAGTTAAAATAATAGCGGTGTTAAGGGGAAAGAACTGTCTTTTTGACACACACCATATTTTTTTGAGATACAAAAGTTAAACATTGCCAGTATGCCAATTTCTCAACTAATGTCTCCCAGTACTTGTCTTGTTGCTGATGAAAAGATGATCAAATTTCAAGTCTAAAATGTATGTCTATTTAAAAATAGTATATTTATTAGAAAATATATTCTTTGTAAAGTAGAAGTCTGTTAGGGAAGACTAGTCAAGAGTTTCACAAGTGAGAAGGGTGATAGAAGAAATTGCTAGCATAGAATTTATGATTACATCTAGCGGCCAATTCAACTGTAAAACAATGAAACCTTGTCACCAATCTAGTACTATACTTAAATTCATAAAGTCAATGTGCCATAGAAGAAAATTATGAATATAAAGTAAGATGAAAATGAATTATTTAAAGGTGCCACTGCTACTATTTTTAGTTCTTCCCATGATGCTTTGTTACATTTTTCATGTTTGACTTTTTGATTTATTTTGTTTATTTTCCTCATTTTTTTAAACATCTGAAAAATTCTTGTATATTTTCTAGTTTTCCCTATCTTTGTTTTTTTTTTTTTTTTTTTTTTGCATTTTGATTTTCTGTCTATTTTGCACATTTTTTATAAATCGAGAAATTTTTTTAACATTTTCTTATTTTTTTCCATTTTTTTACCCAAGTTTTGATCATTTTTTGTATGTTCTTTTTTTATTTTCATGTTATTCTTGCCTATTTCTTTTTAAAAGTTTGAGAACATTTGTCAGTGTTTTGTTAATTTTTTACATTTGCCCTTTGCTTTTCTGTTTATTTTTTCCGATTTTTTCTTTTTTAAATTGGTAATATTTTAGAATATTTTCTTAGTATTTGCCATGTTTTATTTTTACTCATGTTTTGTTTGTTTTTGTTTTATCTATGTTTTGTTAATTTTTCAAGTTTGCCTTTTTATTTTGATTTTATTTTTGTTACCTTTTCCCCTTATTTTATTAGTTTTATTCTTGTATTTTTTGTTTAACCATGTTTTTGTTAATTTTTGGTGTTTTATTTTTGCACATTTGTTTCTTAAATAGCTGAAAAATTTTACAATATTTTAATATTCTTTGCCATGTTTATTAATTTTTTTTTTTATCCATATTTTGTTAATTTTTTGCATGTTTCACATTTTAATTTTATTGTTTATTTTTGCTCATTTTTTCTCTAAATAATTTTATAATTTTCTCATGTTTGGTTAGTGTTCCCCATTTTTCCTTTATCCATTTGTTTCTATTTTTAAACTTTTCAGTTTTTGTTTTTCCTTTTTTTTCCATTTGATTTCTTTTGTTTTCCTTGGATTTTTTTCTTTTTATTAATTCTAATTTCATTTTATTTTTAATTTTACTATCATTTTTTTAAATTTACTTTCATTTTTTAATGTTTCACTTACATTTTTCATTACTTTGATTTCCTTGTATTATTTTACTTTTGGTTTTGTCAGTTCTAGTTTTTCATTTTTTGTCTTTCTTTTTTAATTTAGTATTTTGTTTTGCTTTTAAATTTTCTGTTTATTTTCCTTTTTTCTTCATTTCTCATTTTCTTTACATTTTCTCCCTTTTTTTCTGTTTTAATTTTTATCTTTTTTTCTATTCTCCTGTTTTTTTTTTCATGTTTTTCCTAATTTCATCACTTTTTCATTCCTTCATTTTAACCTGTATTTTTTCTTTTCTTTGTTTTTTTTCCCCTTTCTGTTTGTCTTTCTCCTTTTTCTTTGTGTGTTTTTTTCCTTTTTCTTTGTCTGTTTTTTTTCTTTTTACTAAATCTTTGCTGCTATTCCTGGATAATTCATTTTTCATGATGTTTCAATTCAATATACTAGATAACAGGTATCTATTTTATGATTTTTGGCAGGTCATTGAACATGTCGGTGGTGGGATGAAATAAAGATAATGAGAACTGAATTATTCTGTAACAGCAACAACAAAAAAGGTAAAAAGAAAGATTCAGTAAAAAGAAAAAAAACAAAGAAAAAGAGAAACAGAAACAGAAAGGGAAAATAAAAAAAAAAAAACAAAGAAAAGAAAAAATACAGGTTAAAATGAAGGAATGAAAAAAGTGAAGAAATTAAGAAAAGAAATTAACAATTATTTTTATTTCATGGGTGACTTTTGCTGGATTTCACAATTAATTTCAATTATTTCCAAATTTATTTCCAAGATATAATTGTTATTGTACAAAAAATTTGTCGCAAAAAATCACGTAAAAAAAAAAAAAAAAAAAAAAAAATTGCCGAAAACAATTGCAGTAATGAAAATTTGGGAATACAAAATTTCTGTAACATGAGCTATTAGAGAGTTATGTCCCTTTAATTGAAAAAGTGTAAGACACTGACATTCACATTTATTATAGAGATTTAATTCCGATACTTAACCAGATCAGAGACTTCATAGATATTAAATTGTTTTACATGTTTGGTTTTGTTATCTTCAATTTGTAATTTGCATTATCTTTATTTCACCCCATCACTCACATGTTCAATGACCTGCCATAAACCATGAAATAGATACCTGTTACCTAGTATATTGAATTGAAACATCATGAAAACACAATTCTGGATAGAATTTCATCAAATTATACAAGAAAAGAAATCCGAAATCCAGAATACAATGTCATATTCATCAAATTATCCAAGAAAACAAAATCCTGGATAGAATTTCAAAATCAGAAAATTATCCGTGAAATATGTTTGGGATATAAAATCAAAATAATGAAGTCATACATGAAAACAAAATGTGAGATGCAACTTGAAAATCATCAAATTATATATAAAACAAAAACCAAAGTACAAATTGAAAATTACTGTCCCCAAATTCACAAACCAACACTTTAATCCACTAGGCTATTGTGTAATGTAGTAATTGTGAGTTCAATCCCTGGGTTGGCCAGTGTGTACTTAAACTGAGTGGAAACAGGGTGAGCATTAACTGAACAGTAATAAAAATATGAACAAGACGAGATATCCTTAGACATGGGCAGTGAAATGAGAACAGTCTACCTCTGTAGATTAAATAAGTTTAGAATTTTCTATAGGTTAGCTGAATCAATTTACACCTGATGAAAGTGGGAAGGTATAATAGCTGAAAAGTTGTGATAACAAAAACAAAGATGAGGACAATAGTCAAAATGTAAATAGTTTAAATAATAACTTCTCATTCCGTTGCTTAATTGTTCCACTAAATTTATTTAATATTTAAATATTTGAAACAATTTTAAAAACATATATATACAGGGTGCAATGGGTAAATTGTCGCCATTTTATATTTTTAATTTTGTGCATGGGTGTTGTTTTTGATTTTGTTGATTATACAGTAGAGTAGGGTCAGTTAGGCAGCATCTGTGAGAAAAAGAGCACCATGACACAATTCGCTCTGCTAGAAATTTGAAAATGGCATGTTGTATTGCTTTGTATTCATGCTGGAAGCTCCAATACGAACATTTCAGAGTGTTTGGATGTCAATCTGAGGACAGTGCAGAGGATTCAGAAAGAGTTGGATTAGTCTAATTGTGATTATGAAAGTACGGCACCTTGGAAAACTCACTTTCATCATTCTGATAAGAAAAGAAGTCCAAAATTTGTTGAGGGCCTCAGACTCAACATGGAGGCCTACATCAAATGCCTTGAGAAGGTAGTGCTGCTCTGTGTCAAGAGGGTGGCTGCTGGAAGACCCTATGTCTGGCAACAGAACTCTGCACCCTACCACACAGGCAGGAGAACTCAGTCACAGTTGTCATATTATTTCTGTGACCACATCACTCCTTACATTTAATTCCCCAGACTGCAACCACCTTGATTATTATGTGTGAGGTGAAGTTAAATGAGAGACCACCAAAACTCCTTGTAACATCAATGAACTGAAGGCAAGTATTATGGCAGCATTCACCAATTTAAACAAGGAGACCATCCAGAAGAGTTGTGGGGGATTTCAAAGTCATCTGGAGGCTGTGAATGAAGCCAATCGCGGTTTTATTGAATGAATTTACTCTTTAGTATTTCAAGATATTTTCATGTAATTTTGGTAAATATATCTTTTAAAATAAGATAGCAAGTTTTTAACTATATTTTGTCCTTTCCTCTACTTATTTTTACTTTGGAAGTAAAAGTCTTATGCTTCACTAGAAAGTACACCTATAAACACTTTTTTATCAGTATCACCCCATGCAAGAGAGTAAAGCCTCTGAGACGCAAAGGATTACAGGGTGTGGAAAAATTAGGAACAGAAACATTAATAATGAATAGGAAGAGGGAAAAAGTAATAAGGAGGACAGTAGATAGCAATTGACATTGCACTTAAATTTTTGCAGCTTAAAGTTGGTTGGAAAGCATGGAGGTAGAAGGGAGATCCACAAGCAAGAAAAAAAAACTGTTAGCATAGAATTTACTGTTACATGTGGCCAGTTCAACTGTAAACTGATGAGATTTTGATGCCAGTCTTGTACTGCGTTTAAATTCAAAAATTCTAGGTACCATAGCCAAGAGCTCATTTGAACAATTACCACGAAAGTATTTATAGAAAATGCAACCTTACGATGGTGAGAAAGTGACTGAAGCCAAGCCTCCAGATCAAGATCAATAATATTGCTGATTCTTCTTTGGATTTTGTCAAGGAACTCAAGGTAAATAGCAGGGGCACTGGATCATATGTGGCAGCAATATTCTAAGCATGGATGAATAGTAGGTTTATAGATATGTAAGATAGATTCTGGAGAGAAAAATTGTTTTGCATGACAGTGAACCAAATTTCTCAGCAGCTGACCTAGCAATGGATTTAATATAGTCTTTCTACTTCATGTCAGCTGAGAATGTTAGCCCCAAAAGGTGCAACATGTCACTTTTCTGGAGGTTAGCTATGCTGATGGAAGGCAGATGATTAATGGAGAGAAGTTTAGTTTTGGATGCATTAAAATTAACAAGCCAACTTTTTCCCCAGTTAACATTGGCTGCCATTTTGACTTGTAGAGAAGAACTAGGAATGGAAAAAGTAAGTAAATTTATAAAGATAAAGAATGAAAACATTTTCCTTCCTGATCCTCTTTTTCTCATTCGCTTCAAGATGTAACACCAAATGGTAATTACATTCATGTTGAAGATTAGTAGTTCCCCTGGTTGATGGATGAACTTTTTTCACTTTCCAATGCATGGTATTTGCATGTGTCATTGAAATCCTCCACCTATGAAGTAAATCAACCTTTTCTGAGGTCATTCTAACTCAGTGCAAGGCTGACTTGAGCTCAACCATTATAACAATGCTTATACTTACTTACCATAACTCCTGGACTAGAAAAAAAACAACAAAAAAAAAAAAAACGGGCATAACCAAGGGACATTGAGAACTTCATCTCATTACAATTTATATATAAAAAAAGAGAATAATGGTCCATAGTAGAAACCAAGTTTTTATATGCGTCTTCTTTAATTATTTACATGTGAACATGCACCAATCTAAAACAGACAGCAGCACGCAAGCTTTAAATTCCATACCCCCATCATTTTGTTTTTAAGGTTCTATAATTGCCACTCTCATGATCTCTTGGGCTGTTTCTATTTATTCTATGAAACAAACAGAACTTTTCCTGATGTCAGGTAATAATAAAATTCTGGAATAAACTGTAAAAATCTATACTACAAAACAAAATGATGGAAAGGAAATCCTATTTCCGCCATTGTCCCAAGGAGAATTAATCGTTCAGGATGTTAACTTGTTTTAATGAACATTTATGTTGTACTATATAGTTACTAGCTGAACCTAGTAACTATGAAGTAGGTTTGCAATAGTCAATTTCATCAAAGTCCAACCCAAAATGAACTGTGTAGCCAGTGAACAGATTGACAGAATCACACAGTCTGTAACATTGAAGGCTGATAATTAATTAAATGACTGGGTGGGATTCCTTCTTGCCTTTTTTACAATGTATACAGTTTGTCAAGACATAAAAATGCTTCGGATTATATTTCAGGTTTTCACTTGTTGATGCTGATCAAAATAAATAAAACTAATATTTGTTCTTTAAATATTTCAAAAATATGTTCATTATTAATAACTTTCTAAAATTTATTTTTTTTACAATGATGTTCACCCTTTACAAGGACCAAGAGCCACTCGAGGTAGAGTGTTAAAAACTAAGAGGCACAGTTTATAGAGCTAGATGGGGAAGATAACCTTAGACTTGAACAGGTTCAGATTGTAGTAATTAGGGAAGCATTCTTTATTATAAGTCTAACACACAGTCTAATGAAAATATTTTCCTGGCTTCCATAAAAAAAGTAGTTCATCAGGGGAGGCCCAAGGAAAATAAATTGGTTAAGATGTTCAAAGTATTAATGGTAGAATAATCTATTTTTCCCAGAAGCTTGTATATGTGCATGTTACAGTGGGCTTGCAGACATTTGAAAATTTTAGAACATTCTCAAGTGATATATTCTAAATCTAGTCTGAAAGTAGACATTCTCGGCAATTTAGAACTGGTCTAACATTTTCTTAATTCCTAGTATTTGTCAAGTTATGATCATTTTAAGTTAAACAAAACTTACACATGTTTAATCATTCATTTTTAGACAATCAGTTCTGGAGTGTTGCTTTTTCTGCTTCTTTTTGCAAGAAAAGTCATTTTGGAATCTTATTGAAATGAATGTTATAAATGGCAGGTTTAACATAAAACAAAATTCAGTCAAATTAACACTATTTTTTGCTATATTTTGCGTGCTTTTTTGTCTCTGACCCCATTCCCCAACTCTGAATAACACTAACAAAAAAAATGCCCAAGACAAAAGTTTTTCTTCTTTTTTGTGTAAGTTAACAATATTAAAACAATTTAATCTACAAAATGTAAGACAATTTGTTCTTGGGAAGATATCTAAAACATACTCAGTTCCTTTCATATGTTAAATTGATCCTTACCTACATTTGACACCATATGCTAGGCACCAAATATCATTTTTTGATGTAACTTACCTTTTATTTATCAATAAATTATGATCTAGCCCTATATTCCTGTGTTTTGGGAAGCGTAAGTGGGTTAAATGCAAAAAATTAAACCCTGACAATTTTGACTTTTTACTGCAAACCAGGTTTTCTAGACCTAAATTCATATTTGTTTTTATTTATTTAGAAATGGGGGAGGATTTTCAGTGCTAAAAATAAATTCAACACCCGCCTTCCAAAAAAAACAGGAATAGATTTCTAGATCATAATTTTCTGATAAATCCAAAGTTACATCGAAAACTGATATTTAGTGCTCAACATATGATGTCAACAGCAGGTAATGTTTGGTTCCCAAAAGTTCATGAAATATTCAAAATGTCTGGATATGTTTTGGAGAGATTTAATATTTCTATTTAAAGGATGGAGGTAAATTTGCAATTCCATGAAAGAAGTATTGTCAATTTTATTAACATGTGAATATTTTTTTTTATGAAATAGGATTAAACATCAGATGTATCTGTCATTCAGTGATGATGAAAGTCACTATAATAAAATAGAGATATTGGGACTAACTTACTGATGTACTTATTTTATCCATTTTGTTTTTCAAGTATATATTCCTTTTAGCATGGAATATAACAGTGGCAACAAGGATTGTTGAATCAAATTCACATACAAAAACACCAAATTGTAGTAACAGTGAAACGAATTCACAAGAAGAAAAATATTTGTTGGCTATACACGCCCATGAGTGACTATACTATAGGTAGTAACTACCTATAAGTATCTGTAAGTCAACGGACTACAGAGACTAGCTGTGACCTGTTCCAGCTAGAAAGTTGAACTCTCTGCCCGAAGGCAGAGAGGAACCTGGACGAGGCTTCGCCGAAGGGCAGAGTCTCATTCAGAGAGGTAGACTGCCCCTGAAACTGTTTATATGGGTTCAAAAGGGAATATTTTTGGCCGAGCCTACGGGCTCGAAGAACCCACGTTAAACAGGCCTTGTGCCACATGCAACTCTCATGGGCGATAACTAAATATACTAGCTGGGATCTGTTGAGTATGACTCAGAATTACACAAGAACTACCAACCTTCATGTTATCTTTATTCTTATTGTACTGATTTTGTACAATAAACCTTTATTTATTTTATCCATTTTGTTTTTCAAGTATATATTCTTTTTAGCATGGAATATAACAGTGGCAACAAGGATTGTTGAATTGAATTCACATACAAAAACACCAAATTGTAGTAACAGTGAAACAAATTCACAAGAAGAAAAATATTTGTTGGCTATATCTTTGGTTTACAGGAGTTTCAAAGTAAGGCAACACCTTAGAATATTATAACAATTTACAATCGGAGGAAGACATTCTGAAAAAAGATTTATCATGTAAAATATTTTAAAAGTAAGAATATTTTGTTGTAAATGATAAATATTGCATTGCATTTACTTTAATACAATTGCATTAATTTTTAAAATGTTGTAAATATAAAATTATTCTTGTAAATAATCTAATGATTAAATAGTGATTAATATTTTTGTTGTAAATTCTCAAGAACAAAGAGAATGTATAAATTTACTTTCATCATATATTTAGCTTTTATTACAATTCCAATCACTGCTTTTTAAAATAATAAACATGGTTGAGGAGTGGAGGTAGTTAAAATAATAGTGGTGTCAAGGGGAAAATACTGCTTTTTTATGGACACAAAGGTTAAAGGTTGCTGAAGGGTTATTTTTAATAATTTTTGTCTAATTGGAAGAAGAGAGAAGACAAGAATATACACAGAGGTTTTCTGGTAGTGTAGGATTTCTATTTTGGGTAACTTACTCCAATGTAATATCAAACTTTCTTTATGCCAGTGAATTCTGGACAATTTTCTCACAGATGAAGAGGAGACTTGAGGCAATAGAGATGTGGTTCTATAGAAGGATGTTAGGAATTCAATAGATGGGAGTAAGGAAACTGGAAACAAAAAGGACATATATACTCAGAAAAAGAAATTTCTAGGACACATGAAGGGGAAAGAAGGTTTGAAGGACATACTGGTGTCAAGAGGGACACAGGAGAACAGGAAGTAACCTAACAGACTTTTGAAAATGGTGCATAGAAAAAGGAGAGGAGGGATAGTAAAAAGACAAATATTTCTAAGAGTTACAAAGAATAGTAAGTTGTGGAGAGCCATAATCATCCATATCCTGAAGGGGCATGGCACATTAAGGTAGGTCGATTTCAAAACAGTGGTATTGTATTTGATTTGAAAATTGAGGTTTGACAAATAATGACACAAAATATTTTTTAAAAATTGTTACTGCCTTTGAAGAAATGAGTTTAAAGATTAAATTTAGGTTAAAAATTGGAGCATTAGAATTTAATTCCAGTGATAATTAAAAGCCTTATAAGATATATGATTGAAATATATGCAGTTAGTTGGTTTAAAATTAAAATGGATAATAAATTCCATAACCAACAACTGTATATCTCCAACATGATCCAGAGAATAGATCAACAGTTGATCAAATTACAGAATGTTGTATTGAAAAAATTACAGCAAAATGTTTTCACTTTCTTCCAGAAAATATTCTTTTCTCAATGTTGAAGTCAGATGAAATGGAGAAGAGACTATAAAAAAAATGTGTCAGTTAGATAAGTAAACATTTATTTATACTTAATAATTACTTACATCAATTTACAAGACTAATCATAAAATTTCATTCAAATTATAGCACAAAAACATAACTAAGTGTGGATGAAGTTTCCAATAAGAATTTCTTTTTGCTTGTAGCGAGCCACCAAGGAAATAGAACAAAATGACATTCATCAACTCTGAAGTGACAAATAATTTTGATTAACCTCTCACAAAATGAAGTTTGTGAACTTGCGCTTGCAGAAGATTTTGCAAATACTGGACTGCAAGATGTTCTAATGAATGGAATGACATTGCAGTTGCTGAATTTACCTGCCATTTGCAAGGTGTGGAAAGAGCAGTCAACTACTGAAGCTTCACAAATTTTATATGGCAAGGCACAGATGCATTACTACTAAATAACCGTGCCATCAAATAAGACCTTCATTTACTTCAAAGGGAAATTATACTGAACAATTTAGCTATATTATGATGTAATATGTTATACAGTGCAGTAGTTTTAGTGTAATTTTCAATAAACAATGCAAATTTAAAACATTTTTTCTTATAATTTGTACCCAGTAGTATATACACTTTTATCTATTTTTTATTTTTATTACAATTTTCACTTATCGAATACAGTAAAAAATTGCATATTTTGCTTGTGGTGATTCATAATTAGAATTCTGGTTTGAATATATTTTCCATTCAATGTATTTAATACAAAAAATATCAACTTTATTTGCTTGGTTAGTTGTTTTTGTTTAGTGGTATATCAACATTATTTGGCTTTATTCTTGAAATAGTAAAATTTTGAAGTCAACTTGTAAGCAAAAACCTGCAGAAATTAGATATTTCTGTACATTTTTTCAGGTGATCTTTAAAAACCTAAATGCTCAAAAACTGGTAAAAGCTATGAATCTAATTTTTGGTGTCAGTACTTATCACATCAAACCTCAGTTTTTGAACTAAGTGCAATGTTGATTGCTTTTTTAAAAAGTAAAAAATCAACCTGCCCTATTGGCACATACAAGTCTGTCAAATGTTAGAAATTCAAAGGGATTTTATTATTATTATTACATTTTCACTTTGTTCAAAATCTTTCTTTATAAGAGCTATATCAGTATTTTAGGAAATTTCTTTTATGGAGCCCATCATTTTAGGAACACAACAATGACAAATATATATTACATTTTATTTTTTTAGGTAAGGCTATATATTTAATGATCTAAAAGATTCAAGAATATCTTTATACAATAGAATACTTGATGAATTTGCCATGAGCAGATTTTGAAAAATTTTAACTCTTTTAAGCATCAATTTTATCAGATCTATCTTCTTTTGTGATATCCAATCAGATCACATTAAAAACATATTTTCCTTATTTTGTTCCAGAAATGTTCAATAAGATTTGTTAGGAAACTGATTGGCCATGGAAGTTACTTAATAGCTATTAAGACCGGTTTCTTTTTGCTAAATGACAGAGATCCATCTTTCAGAAAAAGGATGCTTTTTTTGTCCAAATAATCATCAGTAAATGATTATCAGAAGTCTTGACTGCAGAATACATATGTATTTTTTTCTGAATTGATACCCCACCCAAGTATAGTTTAAATTTTGAATGATTGCTGCTTTTCAAATTATAGCTGAACATTAACCATGTCTGATCATAAATTGCATGTGGATTATATATTAATTCTTGGTCCCACAATCTAGTGACCCATACTCATGTGTTATTTAAAACCTGTGCAAATGAAAACTCCTTTGAAAAGATAACAGTGTATTAAAACTCTGTTCAGCATTTCACTTGTTTTCTCAAATGAATATTGACTGAAAAATTTATCTTGTTCTGGCTGCACTGTCATCATAACTAATGTTGCGCACATGACAGATTGCTGTTATAGGGATGATTTAGATACAGTTACTCTAATTTTCACTTTGGCAATGAATATGTTTTGTCAATTCTTCAAATCATAACCTGAAGCCTTCATCAAAGGCCTAGAGTCTAAGAAGGCTACCAGTTTGCAGTGGTTGTTTTTAATATTAGCCCAGAGAGATCTTCAATCTTGGCAAAATTATTTAACTGTTGCCTGAAGGAGAAATGCTTCGCAAGTCTATGGAAGGTGTCAGCTGCATACCCTATTTTTTAGAATGCAGTTGATTGCTCATCCCCATTGCAATATCAGCACTACAGCCTCCTTACTATCATCAGCAAACTCTTTGTGATATCCATATAGAAAAGGGAGAGGTGGTTTTAACTTGGTCTCAAGTGTTTAATAGCCAGCAGGTGGTTCTTTTTTAAGTCTAGTTTTCTAAGTGGCATCCACTTTGACTGAACATGAATGTGGAACTAAAGGAGTTGATGAGGGATTTTTGGAGATCAAGTGACAAAACCAGAGATGAGGTGTGTGTGTGTGCTGCTGGTCTATATTAACAGTCATGCTTGGAATTGGAGGAAGTTATGGTCCACCCTTGGTGGGAGAAAAACTTGTTCATCATGTAGTTCTGTCATTCATTCATATTGCTAGCCATACATCAAAATATGCCAATGGGTGAGAAGTTGGTAGGGGGAAGAACTGACATAGCAGAAGTTGTCCAAAGTATTACCTACCTATCTACCCAACCAGATGAGCAGGCAAAGCCCTGAATAAAAAATGGGAAACACGGTTTGCGTTTTTATTTCTTGATGTGGTATTTGCCTTTCATTGTGTTACATTGTGAACATGCAGCAAGTCCTTTCCCACCTTCTGGTGCACACTGACAAAATCAAGAATCAAAATGCATTGTGGTAATCATTGGCAAATACATACTGTGTATGTATTTGCTCCTCCAGGTGCACTGCTGATGTTCTAAGTGTCATTAAACACAGAATCAGTGAACACTAAACAATAAATTCATCATATATATCAAAGGCCTTTGACAAGGTGTGGCATAGGGTTTGCTACACAAACTCACCAGTTATAGAATCTCTGGAAGAACTTCACAGTCAACAAGTCCTCCTTAATAGGAAGGCCTATGAAGGTCATTAAACCCCTGTGGATGTGATTTTTGAGTTGGCACCCACTAGACTGAAGAGGAGGAAGATTGATTTTTTTTTTTTTTTTTTTTTTACAGCTTATCAACCTTTTGCAGATATAAACAAACACTTGTGTATGTAAAAAAATAATAAACAAATATTCATAATAAACAAATATTCATAATAAAAAATATACTTATTTGGAAAAAGACTACACCTGTTTTAATCTATTACTCCAAATTTTCATGCAATTATGTGTTATGAAGCCCAGTGGAACAAACCTTCTTTTACTGTCTTTAAATACACATTAAAATGTCTAATTAATAATAACATTGATAATATTGTTACCTCATCATTTTGTATCATGAACTGCTTTTAAAAGAAGCCTAACAGGTTTATGGGTGGGGTAGTAAGGACTAAAATTGGTGGTCCTGATGTTTTCAGCTTAAGTTGAGTGCATTATATTTTTTGTCAAATTTTAATAGCAAGTAAGATGTCTTTCATTTTTCTTTTTCTGTTTTTCATTGTTTCTATCTTCCATTTTCATATATTGGACATCAAAAGAACTTTGACCTTATTTCTGGCCAGAAGACACATATAAAAACATGTATACCATCTTTTGTGATATTTTTAGCAAAGAGAAAATAAAAATAAGAGATATTTTGTTGATGTTGTGAAACCAAGAGGAAGATAATTTGGTTTAAACCAGCAAATGTAACAAAAGAAGAAAACATTAGAGATTTCTACAGTGGAAAATGATTTAAAGTTAAAGACAATTGTGTTACAATCCTGTCAGCGAGGGGCGACAGGAAAATACAATTGCTTCT
Organism: Acanthosepion pharaonis; assembly: GCA_903632075.3. Classification (NCBI taxonomy): domain Eukaryota; kingdom Metazoa; phylum Mollusca; class Cephalopoda; order Sepiida; family Sepiidae; genus Acanthosepion; species Acanthosepion pharaonis. The sequence continues at coordinate 235,304 of CAHIKZ030001835.1, read as the reverse complement.
TGGCCGGGATCAAAGTGTAGTATCTGTTCTCATCAGCTTAATCTGATTCGGTCTTTCTCCACCTTTATCTTCCATTTCTCACTTAAGTAATGTCTTTTCCCCTCTTCCTACATGATCAAAACATGGAATATTCCATTATTTATGAGGTATCAACAGCATGCAACACTCATGCTAACTAACAAAGAGAGGGACAAGCTCATTTATATTAGGATTGTTTGAAATTGTGCTTCAGTGGAAAACATTTGTCTTTATACTTTTCTTTGAAAGCTTTTTCAATAATAAATTACCTGCGGAAATTCCAACAAGTCAAATACTAGTTGGAGCAAATGTATTTAAAATTTTTCAAAAGGTTCAACTTTGATCTTATTTAGTATTATTAAATAGAATGAAGCTTTTTCCATCCTAAAAGAATTGTTAATGACTTATGGATGTTATATGAACTCATGACAATCAAATGAAAGTTTTTAAACTCTTTACTGACATTTTTATAGACATTTCTTGTAATCAATAAAAATACAAGTGTCCATTGTAAGAAACATGTCATGCTGCTTTTATTTATGCATAAACGTTTAGACTAGATACACCTTTCACCTTTTGTATACATAATCCTGAAATATCTGGGCTGTGGTAATAAAAGAAACATTATTTTTATATACACATCAAGTAGGCTTTACAAGGGGGTGCTGAAAAGCACTTGACCCACACATGAAAGAATAAAGAAAAAACAAGAATTCTGATGTTTGGGGTGCGGGTTTGACCAAAAACTTTTGTGTATCCCTTCATAAACTACTTACAGATTTTGTACATGAAGCGAGGGTTAAATAAGGTTGTATTGATCAGTTTCCTATTTATTAAGTAAAAATTCATAGACATTTATTTTTAATAAGAATTTTTATATACACATTATAATTGTAATAATTTCAATTATTTTTCATTTTGGCTTTAACTAAAAGAAAATAAACTTAGTCATAAGAAAGTTTCATCTGTGTGCTTAAAGCCTGTTTTATACTACTCTTCCACAACAGATGTTTTTTTTAAATAAAACCTTGTCTGTTTGTCCTTACAAATTGGGCAGGGAGATGGGGAGTCATTTTTTTGACTGAATATCTTTGTTTTTTGTTAGAATTTTTTCTCAATTACTTAGTACACTATATATTTTGGTAGAATTAGGTTTGGGGTATTTTTTTTTTTTTTTACTATATGTTCATCCAATACAAGGCCCAAGAGCCACTCAATTTCAAGGGTTACTGAATAAGGTTGTTGCATGAGGAGGAAATAAGTGCAAATTATATATATATATAGGATAGATAATGGTTGACTGGTTGTGAAGAGGTTGATTGTATTGATTGTGGAGGTAGCAGTTCTTAGGAAGAACTTACAAATGGAATATGAAGAGAATATAAATGATTCAGTAGTAGAGACATTCCTACACTTGCAGGTTTTGTTTCGTTTCTTTTCATGAAAATCTAATGAATAAAATATTCATATATTTGGCAGCCTAGAAATAAAAACATCATCACATGATGGGCAATACTGGTTTTTTAAGTGACAAATATTTCCGAATCCTATTATTTTTCATTATTTTTATACCTTCTGGTTCGTAATATCTTTCTCATCAATGTCAGGCAATCCTCAGAAATTATAACGTTGTAAAGGCAAACCTGTTGCATCTTTAATATAAGTTTTAGGGTCCTTTTTCAATATTTACAGTAAAATGACCATTCTAAATTTTTTTCTTTCTTTGTAGATTATTTAATATTATAGTGGGTAAATTTTTAATGATTTGGTTGGTTGGTTATTTTGTTTTACAGCACATCGACCTCAGTGGGTCATTTAATGTTGACACTGTTTTGCAATGGATTTTAGCATAGTTGGTGGAACATATACATTGTATGTATATAAATATATATACATACATACATACATACATACATACATACATACACACACACACACACACATATATACATGCAGTAGTATTTGACCACTGGTATTTTTTGAGTACATTAATTTTTAACAAAATTTACCCTTTTAAAATGAGCTTAGAATGTTTGATATGGGTCTGATCTATGTGGAGAATTCAAAAAGGGCTTTTTATAAAGTTTAAGTGCCTGGACATGCCAACGATTGTTTCATCAGTGTTGACTAGATTTTTCTCTTGAAGATTTCCCCCTTAATCTGGATGACCAAGTTCTGTCAATATTAATCTTCTGCAAACCATCACTGAAAAGATTCTTGCACAAGAATGAGCAAAACAGATCAATACAAGTATCATATGGATCATAAAACACCTTCATGGACTTGGAAATGTGTCTTAACATAGTCAATAGGTCTCATCATCTGACTGCTTCTCAGCTAATCAAAGATTTGCCCTCTGCTTGTCATTGAAGAGTAGACTTGCTATTGAACTTTTCCTGGGTTCTCTATAAGCATATCCAACAACAACAATAGTTATCCCCCACTGAAAGAAGAAGAATCCATCCTCAAACCAGGACTACACTCCCAAAAAGTGATGCTCTGTGTTTGGTGATACATGAAGGATTTTGTCTATCATAAAGTATGAAACAAAAATTAAACAAAAGTGAAGTATTGTCGTCAATTGGAAGCATTGAACAAATATTTGCAGGAAAAGCACCCATCATTCATAAAAGCATGTTTGTCTTATATTCTAATGCAAAACCAAATATTGTCAAAGTCCTTAAAGAAAAGATTATGGCACTTGTGCGTGTATGTGTGTGTATATATATATATATATATATATATATATATATACATACATACATACATACACGCACAAGTGCATAGCTGAGTGATTAGAATGTTCACTTTCTGACCATAAGACCCATGTTTACATTTCACCATTGTCAATTTGTGAAAGAGGTGACTTCTTGATTTTATTATCCTGGGAGGTGACACCATTGGGAAGTGCCTGAAAAGCAAATCATGTGTTGTCTCAAGCTTTAGGCAGTTCTGGAGTCATCCTGACTGAAAGTTTGAGCATACTAGCCTTATTTAAGCTGTTGATCATACCAGATTGTGTGCTCCCTCTCTCTATTTCTCAGAAACTTTAACTAAGGTGCACTCTGTATAGTTGCAGTATAAACCACAGGTAGGCTCAGTGGTTGTTGAAGAAACACAAATATGCTGGAGCAGGTGTACTTGAAACTAGTAGTCAGCCATTATACATATAAAAACAAACACACACATGCATTAGAACAACTTCTGATAAAATTAAATTTTAGTACCATGACAATGACAACTTGATTGTTTCAGAATAAAACTGCTTTGAATTTATAAATCAATGCCAATTAATACAAAAATGAAAAAGAAAAAAAATGCACGCTATGATATCAATTTGGTCTTTCATTGGAATCTAATACTGTAATCATCAAAACATTTATTTTTCAAGGTTAACTATGGGTGTAATTAGTAAGCTTTTTGTGTTTCTCAACTGGGGTGCTCAGGTGCACTAATGCTCTCTAAAAGGTAATTAAATGCACCCCAAGTTAACAGAATTGTAATTTATCAATTATTACATTTAAAAAAAAATTAATTTTAAAAAGCTAGAGAAACCAAGCAAATGGCTTCCATGACTAAGTCAAGTTTTTGTCATTTGATATTTTAAACTGGATGATAAATTCCTTAATCTTTAAGAAATTGATAATCCTTTCCCTTTTGCCTTCCTCAAGGGATTTAGATTAGTCATTACTAGCCTCTAGCAGAGTCTTCATAAATCCCGTTAAATAAAAACTGTACTGCTTAAACGCACAATGTAATGTCTTAAAAATCAATGCTTATTTCAAGAGACTTCCTATTTTTAAATTCATCATTTTTCTTTATTAAAATTTAAAGTGCACCCCAAAGTTGTAGTTATTCTATAAATGCACCCTGAAGTAAAAAAAAAAGTTAAAAAAAAAAAAAAAAAATAGGTTGAGAAACATTGCTTTAATCAATTATCTGAGGTCCGAGTGTAGATTGAGAAATAGATTCATGCCTTTCTAAATCCATTAATGTCAAGTAAGTATCAGAATGAGACCATAATTCAAGCTCAGAATAGACATAGCAACAAGGCTAGATGCTAGTTTTCAAATTATAGTCTTTAATGCATTTTACTAGACAAACAAAATCAGTTCTTTTAAGGACTTAAACTGAGCTTTCTCTTATATTTATTTTGTTTGTCATTTTATTGCTCCAATTCTGTAATTTCATTAAAAAAAATGCACTGAACTTTAATTTAAGATTTAGTGAATTTCTTTAACTGTGTGAAAATTATATCTGAGGATTTTTTGTATATATAAACCCATATTGAATGTCAGTATGAATTAGCAGAACACATTAGGAAAAAGGATACATTCTTTAATTTAAAATATTTTCAGTATTTTATAGCATTAATACTGATATTATAAGTTCAGCTTAATTTTTCATTTTTAATACTATAAATTTTTCAGACAAAAATAAATAAGCATTTCATTCATTTTGTTTTTCCTTTAAATTTGTGGCATGTAAAAATCATTGCATTTTCCATTTATTTTGTATTGATAAAGCTATTTTTTGTTTTTACCACAATTTTTTCTTATTTGTATAGTAGACAAATTATTTACTTATTTATCCAGGCAACTAATTAAGAGTTTTTTTTTTTGTTTTTTAGTTACTGATCTGTTGTTAGCAGTTTCTGATCTTAATCAAGGAATTAACAATCAGGTTACTTTGTAATCCGTTGCTTTGCTTATATCAAAGTATTTTTGTTTAAAATAAAAATTTTAAATATTTGTCTTCACTATATCGTTTTTCATTGATGACTGATTGCTTTTTATGCCTGAACATTTTGTGGGCTATTTAAAGCCAAAACCGATTTCAGGTTGTAGGCAGTTGCTTATAGTATCTGGTGTTACTAAGCAGCCCTCCATCTAAATACTGACCAGGCTCAATACAGTTTAACTTTGGTGATCAAACAAGGAGTTTTATGTGCGATTTGACTGTGGGTTTGCAGATGACTTTTTGCCTGCATTCTTCATATGAATAACTATTACTGAGAGTAAATCAATTTTAAAAGGCTGGCCAAGCCAACTGCTCAAATTGGTACCAAGGTAAACATAGAAATTAATAGAAGGTGGGGAGGAAGAAGTCACTTAATTGGAATTAGAAATAAAAAAAAGAAGCTAAAAATACAGATAGAGAAAATAAAGATATTTCATTTCTCTTTTTCTTGGCTTAACGAAGCAGAAAAATATATTAATTAACAATTAACATTCAGTAATTATTGCAATAAATCCATAGAACATAAAATGAAGAAGACAAATTGTTTTTGTTGTAGTTATGAATTCCAAACTTACAAACCAAAAATATTTTATTATCATCATTATAATTTTAAACACTGGTGATTTGGTGGAGATATGATGCTGCTTTTTGTGTCCAAAATGGAAATATCAGGCATCATTTCATATTGGAAAAAACGTTAGAAAAATTTTATAGGCAGTTAGTTAACAGATATATATGACAAGAAAAATAAATAACATCAGTAAATACCTTCTTGGGATATGTCTATATTTTTTTTCTTCAGCATCAGAAACATTTTTACACCCCCCTCCCACATACACACAAAATTGCAGCTACTAACCTAGAAAGAAAAAGTAAAGAAATCTTTTTTTGTTTTTCTTTTGGAAAAAACACATACACACAGAATCAGACAAAGTGTTGGAATCAATGAGAGAAAACAGATGGAAAATTGTAGACCAAACAATTTTAAACAATAAACATTAATAACAACAATCTGTAATAGAAAGTAAAAGTTGTCTTGTGTGAATAAATATTTCCAATGGGTTTAAAAAAATAAAAGAATAGAATGAGTAAAAAAAAAAACCCCAAAAACAGCCTTAATAACTTCACTAGTTAAAGAAAAGAGAAATTGAAATTGTCAATATGAGACATTTTAAATCTAAAAAAAGAAATAAAGTTTTAATTCACTCATCACTGGTTTTTACCAGTAGTTACTATCCGAACCCAAGTGAGAATGTAAGTATATATAATTTTAATTCAGATAATTTTGATAAATGATTTATTTGGAGGGTATTTTTGTTTTTTAAGTACAAGTATTTTTACCACAAAAAGAGAGTGTATATGTGTGTGAAAATATATACATGGGAAAAAGAAAAATGAAGATTATGGCCATATATTGGAACACCAGTTCCTGTACAATCACCAAAGGTAAGCAATGCCAAGCCTGGTCAGTACCTAGATGGGTGACCACTTGGAAATACCAGGTGCTGTAAACTTGGATGTGCGGTTGATGTAATGGATAATGGCTCAGAATTGTTAATTGGAGAGCTGAGTCCCAATTCCAGCTTGCTTGGTTATATTAAGTCACGTGCAAATACCCTTAGGAAAGGTATGTATTCACCTATGCCCCCGAGCTAAGTGTTAATTAGTAACTTGTACTACAAAATCATTATTGAAAAAAAGAAAAAAAAAAAAAGCAAAGCAATTTTATGTAGAGAAATAGTGGTTAGGAAAAAAGTATAAAATGTTAATTTCTTTTGCAGGTATTTGTTAAGATTTTATGAATACTCAGAATTACCGAAAACATCACTCTTCAATATTTTCTAAAAATAAAAAATGCAACCACATTGTTAAATGCTTTTCCCACTCAGTATTCATTACCCAGTAATTAATGACAAGTGCCACAATTTATTTTCAAACAAAACATTTGTTATTTAAAAAAAAAAAAAAAAAAAATATTAGTAAAAAGTGGTATTAAATTTATTTTAAAAGATGATGAAATATTGATTATAAAGAATCAAATTTGAAAAACAATTAAATAAAATATTTTTTAAGTAAAGAAAAATTTTGATGGTAATTATTGTAATACAAAGTAGTTAATTTTCTTAAATTTATAATCATTCAGATTTTTATGTTTTGGCATAAAAAATTTCAACCACTTTTGTTTAAAGATAAACGGAGGATTTATTAGTTGGTCTTTATTTTATCACATAATCCAGGATACATCTTTTAAAAGAGTCCTGATTACCACAAAGCTCTTTTCAAGTTCAGAAAAAAAAAAAAAAAAAAAACTGCATAAGGATTTAAAAAATGTGACAAATAAGGAGAAAGTTGTTTTGTGTCATTTTAACAGCAATTATAAACACTGAACGAAAAAAAAAAAAAAACAACAAAAAAAGTGTAAAGGTCACACGAACCTATCTGTTAGTGTTACTGTTAATTAAGATGATTTAAGAAAAAAAGTTATTAATTTATTTCAAAATGAAAAAAAAACAAAAAAAAAAAACAAACAAGCAAGAAAATTATTTCTTTTTCTTTTTTTATATATTGAAAGTAGGGGACAGGCAAAAAAGAGAACACATTTTTATCTTGATTCAATCAACAAAGGTTTTCTTTTTCCTAGGTGAATGAGTAACGAATCTCACCTGGAATGAAAACTCCAGACTTCAGTTTAAAGCACTCAGCCTAACACAAAATTGTAGTTAATTTTGACATAAGACACAAATAGGCCTGTTTCAAATTCATGTGTGCTTTCTCTCTCTAAAAAGAACAAAAAAAAATCCTTTTTTTAATTTTCACTGAGGGAAAAAAGTTTCATGATCGTCAAATTTAATAATTAGGTGTTCTTAGTTTAATGATATGAGACAAAATTAAAGAATTAGTAAATTATCCAATTTTTTTTTCTCCATAATATTTGTTTTTCTTTTTACTCTGGGGTACTAGCTGAAGTTTGATAGATCCAACTTTCTTCCACAATAGCCTTAACCCTTTTCTCATATTCCCTTCGATTTTCTTGATAAAGTTGGGCAGCTAAATTATTAGCTGGGCTGTTTGGGTTTGGTTCATCAAGAAGCGATTGAATTGATGTTAAAATAGATGAGACGTCGTAGGTGGGACTCCACCGATTTTGCAAAATGTCCAGGCAAATACTGCCATCTGCATATATGTTGGGATGGAACATTTTGGACGAGAAACGGACGGTGGGTGGCTTGTTTGGGTACTCCTCCGTAAATTTGATGGTCAGTTTAAAGGTGCCATCCTCGAATGGGGTATCTGTAGGTCCAAAGATAACAGCATTCCACAACATGATGTTATTGTCAGTTGGGGCTCCGCTGACCCCTGCAGGAGGATCGTTTTGCAGGCGCATAAAATCTCTCATGAGGCGACGTCGGGCTGGTGTAGACATAGTTCTTATAAATAAAACACTTCTTTCGGAATTGTAGGTTAATTGCAAGTAGTAACAGCTGCTAAATAATTTAAATGTAAACCAAGAAGCTATATTGGCCTTAAATTTTCACCTTTTGGCTTTGGGAAATGACTGGACTGGAGGGTTTAAAAATGATTTAGTTATTTTCTTTTAGAGTTCAAATTGTTTTTTTTTTTTTGACAAATGTCTTTTTTAATTTTTGAACAATCCGGAAGCTTAATAATGTTGTAGTTTTTTTTTTTTACTTTAAAGACCCGTTCTTTTTTTCTTTTTGTTGAGCAATTTAGTTATATTTTATGAAATAAGTTTTTTTTTTTAAATTAATCACAATTTGAGTCAAGCGGATATCGCTTCACTGTGACGTTATCTTTTTTTACCCCACTTGACTGGGTTGGGCGTTGTTTATTTTCAGCTTATACACAACAAACAATAACATTAACAACAAAATAGCTTCTTCAGTGGTGGCTTGTATGCATGTGTATTAGTAATAAACCGAATTTTAAAAATAATCTTACAGTAAACAACTTGAACACGATAGTTTTCTAATTTTCATCTTATTGTCTATTTTTTCTTTGTTAAATGTTGATTATTGATGTGTATTATTTTTCTTCCTGGTCCATTAACAACGAAACCACTTACCTAGGCCAACTTAAATCCTTAAGTGGACCGAATATAAGGTTTGCTGTGTTTTTCTCACTCCATTTTTATATACATAAAAGTACGAAGATTCCGGTTGATAATGATTATTATTTTTCGGTGAACTGCTTTGTTTAACGAAATTCCCCTTTTTTTTAGTGTTTCTTTTTTTTTTTCTTTAAATCTTCCGTGAGAAATAAACAATAACAAAAAGATGACTATGTCAATCACCCCAACTTCCGGTTTACTCTCTTGTAATAGAAGGCGAGAAAAAAAAATGTCTGCGTGCGCAGATCACGTGACACAGCAGCGCGCGCACACACATACACACACACACACATATCTACAATTAAGATCTGCTTTTTGAGTATTTTGGTATCTCAACTGTATATCAAACTCGATCAATAGAAGAAAAAAATAATATACATAGAGTTTTTAAAACACGAAAGTTTACATGCTTTCTCTTGTATATATATATAATGTCCTACTCAAGTTCAAGACAGATTTTAATTAGCATCTTACTTTATTAGTCCTCTCAAAAAGTAAGACAGGTAGGAACAAAAAATAAATTGTGGAGTACATAGGAAATTTGCTCATAAAATAATGAAAAAAGCCCTTAAATTGAATTTCAAAATCATTAGTGCTTAGGGTTGAATTAATTAAATTCAAATATTACTGTAAGTACATTGTGAAATGTTTGACTAAGTATTTAGACAATATTTGACTAGTATTTAGACAATATTGTTTTAATTTTAACTAAAAAATGCTGCAAGGGAAATAACAATGACATTTTGTCTTGGCATCACAATGTTTTTTTGTTTTTATAAATACTTTAATATTTACTTTTCATTTCCTACTCTTTTTGTTAAGAGATGAACTAAAGAGTATTGAGCTATTTATTTCTTAAACCAGTTATGAAAATGTATTATGCATTTATTAGTACATAATACACTAAAATTAGATATTTAAATAAAAGAAAATGATTGCATTTAAAAATCTGTTAACTGTTTAAAAAATAGGTGGGTTTTAAGATATTTAAAAAAAATATAAGATTAATTTTATTTTATAACAAGGAAAAAATCATGTAGCTCAGCTTAAGAACTTTTCCCCAATGCAATTTCTCTGAAAGAAGTGTAATAGTTAATGTTAATTCTATGTAAAACTTACTTCCCAAAATATCCAATGTATTTTGGAAATCAAGACTTCAGAAAATTGACTTTAATTAACAAGATTGATTATTTTATAGAAGTGCAGCATACCCTGATTTTGTAAATAAAGGTGTAGTGTCACCAATTGTAGACGGTTTTGCATGTGGGATTCAGTTGTGGTTGCACTACGTTTATATTAACGATATTTCCAACAAATAAGTTTCAAGTAATAATAACAACAACTCCAATTTGTTAACCAACAAATATATATTGAATAAAATACAACAAGCATGAAATGTTTTGTTATTCACAATGTAGATTAAGAGAAAGAAGTTGTTTCCCTTTAACTGTAGATTGATTTGTAATTGATTGTTCAAAGAAAGTTCTCTTGTGAGATAAAAGTTCCAAAATAATTATTAGAGCAAAGTTTGCATGTGAAGAATACAATTGCTTGGTATGTGTTGTGAATAAACTGGTTTGAATCAACAAAATTCTGGTTGATTGTACTTGGCAAAAGTTACAGAGAGAAAATGTAAGTTTGTAGTTATGAAATTCTGTGTGTGTGTGTGTGTGTGTGTGTGCGTTGAGCAAGCTCATGGATTGTGTTGACGGCTGGGATCTTACTGGCAACTTGCAAAAATTTGCCCCTTTTAAGGAAAAAAGGTAGCCTCCCATGGGACCGCGGGAAAAAACGATCTTACATTAAAAATATGTGATTGGTTAAAAATTAACCAATCACTACACTTGTACTAAACAGAACAGGTAAGTATACTATAGAACCAAAAGATTCAAAGGAACGACTGCAATGGCTAAATTGTCATGAACATTAAGTAATTGCTACTTTGTTTAATGAAAGAAACATATATACATCAGAATATCAAAATGATGTTTTTTATTAAAAATATAGGTTATCTCCCTTTGGTAGATAATACTTGCTGAAAATAAGAGTCTATCAAACTGATGACAATGGGTAGGACCCAAAGGTAGGCACAAAATAGGTTTTCTAGCGCCAACTCGAGACGCCAAGAAAGACGTAGAGTGAAGAGACATATTTCTGCCCACTTCCAGAACAGGCATATTGGCCACAAGCTAACCTGAATAATGCAAGAACAAAGCAGCTAATACAAGCAGAATATGAACACCATTCAGAATTTCACCATTAGCTCTAATAGGACGCTATCCATGGCCATTTATACTTCAGTATAGTCCTGGGCAAGACTTTAAACTGTATCCATTTCTTGGTCACTTTATGACATTGGCCATCCCATTCATAACCAACTTGGCCCTAAGTATGACTGATTTACAGCCACATCCTGACTAGTTTTATCTGGCTCAGTATTGTCCATGATCAAGATATGAAACTGTATCCGTGGTAGTGTAGCTAACATGCACATAAGAATTTACTTCAGAACAAGTGTTAAATTTAAAATATTACATATTTGCAAAATGCAAAGTATCTCTTGAAATAATGCAAGACTTATTGTGCATAGAGGAAAAACTTAACTGGCAACAGTTTTTCCTGTTCATCTGTACTTTCAAGCCAAGGATTCTATCTGGAATTCATCTATAAAATCCTGACCAGTCCTGTCCTGGGTAAGACTTTAAACTGCATCTATTTATATACCAACCCTGTTCTGGTTAAGACTTTAAACTAAATCTGGTGATGAGGCCCCGCTTGCTGGACTTGGGGAATATGGAGTCACCCCTTGATTGTCATTACTCCTAGGTCCACTCTGACCTGGAGTGGTAGTACCTGATAGGGTTTTCTTTGATAAGACATTAAACTGTTTATATGCAATTCACTGGAGAATTCAAAACAGCAGAACTTTTTACCACATTGTATTTGTTACAAATGTAATTAACCAATACTTTAAAGAAATGATCCAGCTAGATATATAAGCAACATTAACAGGGCATAGCCCAAATGATAATTTTGGTTGAAGGCAACATTTCTCAAAAGAAGATCCAACCAAAGTGCACTTCAGACTACCTATGTCAAAAGAAGTGCCAACCAAAGTGCACTTCAGACTACCCATGTCAAAAGAAGTACCAACCAAAGTGCATTTCAGACTACCTATGTCAAAAAAAGATCCAACCAAAGTGCACTTCAGACTACCCATATCAAAAGAAGTACTAACCAATGTGCAATTCAAACTCCCCTTGAACATTTGATCCACTTCATGATGACAGGCTACTATGGGAAAGTTATATGGTTCAACAGAAGTAACTACAAAGGTATCCTTTTTTAAATCATGCACACTCATAAAAAACATAAATGTGGACAAAACAAACTATACAACATATAAATAATAAAATGTAGTGTCATGAAAATAAATACAAATGACAAAAGAATAAGTAATATAATTTTTAATTAGTATAACTAATACTTGAAATACCTTAACAAGGGTAGAAAATAAAATTTATTAAACAATAAATATAATAGTGTACCAGAGTCGCATGTTTGTTTTGCAAGGGAGTGTGGAGACGGCGAATCAACAAGCTTCGGACGGACGGTGACTCAGACAGCACTTTGTGCTGATGGAGGTGGTGGTGTTGCTTGTAGCCATTTTTATTAGCTGGTTCTGGGCGCTCATTGGCTGGGTGCTGGCTGGCTCATGTGTATATATACACTCATTTAACAGGGGTTCATTTTTTTTTTTTTTTCGTTTGGGACGATGAGTAGCGTATTGGAGATTGAGGTGAGAAGTGTGGATTTGTTTTACCTAGTGAACCTATTGGACTTGTACTACCTTTCTTTTCCTGTGAGTGCTTCCAACCAATTTTTGCAACATGCATAAAGAGGGAATAATTTGAATTGAATTAACAAATTTACAAGTGTCTAAAAAACAGGTAAGACACTGATACATGCATTCACTAAAAATTAGCCATAATAATGCCAAAGGGTATATCAATAGTAATATATCAAGGACTGTCAAATTTTGCACCCAGTGAAGTTATTCTTATTGAATAGCTCTAAAATATTAATTGCCAAGTAAACACCAACTTTTACACTAGTAGGATGTGGCTATCAATTTCTCTTCTATTCAGTATTTTATATTTTTTATCTGTTGAATTGATGAAAATGCTTTTGTATTAATAAAGGATTGACCTGTTTATGTAACAAATATTATACTATTAAAGAAATATTTATTGAAATAATTATTGTATAATAAAGAGGAACTATATTATGATCATATGAACTGTATTACTGGTAACATGCAATTGCATGTTTTCCCGTGTGTTGGGAGAGTATAAAAATATAGGTTATCTCCCTTTGGGAGATAATGCCTGCTGATAATAAGAAGAGTCTACTAAACTGATGATAATGGGTGGGACCCAAAAGTAAGCACAAAATAGGTTTCTAGCGCCAATTTGAGATGCCAAGAAAGACATGGAACAAAGAGACGTGTTTCTGCCCACTTCCAGAACAGGCATACTGGCCACAAGCTAACCTGAATAATGCAAGAACAAAGCAGCTAATACTGGTAGAATATGAACACCATTCAGATAATTGTTTCATCTTTTTCAAACAGACATGCATTTGGATTTCATTCCTGATACTTTGACTTGTAACTTCTAAAATGATATGTTTTTATCAATCCTCTATCCTCTTTCTTGTTATGTAATGTATTTCTTGTTTAAAACATGTTTTCAAACTGTTCAATTGTCTCACTTTGTTCATCAAGCCACGACTCAGTTTGGAGAGTTGTTAAATTTCCCAGATTTTATAATTAGATGCCACATAAATATATTTAAAAAGGATAACATTGATATTTTTCTGAAATATATTAAAATAAGTTTATATTTATTATAAGGAAATATTATCGGAGAATTAAAATCGTCAACTTTTTTTTATCAAATAAGACTCCCAGTTACAGAAAATTTGCCCTGAATCATAAAAAATGCAATAAAACTAGGACATTATTTCAAAAAGCATGTAATTGCTTTTATGAATAAAATATATTATTGGCACTTTTGAATTTTGATAAATAATTAATTTTTACAAGTATTGTTTTCATTTTTTAAAAATCTTAATTAGAATAATTTATAAAATTCTGTATTAATTTGTAGCAGCCAAGTTATATTCAATTAAAATTAAATATATTAAATTAAAACTGTATCTACATGAAAAAGCTTACTACAATTCAACAACCTCCAGTATTTTAAAAAAGAATTTTGAATTTTTATATGCATTGATTTTTGTAAATATGGATATCCATAGATGGCATTATCAGAAAATGAGAGAGGTATCTTTAGTAAATTTAAAATTTATTGGTATTTCCTCAACAAGTATTTTCATATTGTTTTGTCATATATTTTTTCCTCACTTAAATTAAAATTTCCCAAACATCAGGCTGTCAATAAATCAGTCAACATGTCAAAAATCACATCTGCCATGTTTAAATATTTTAACATGAAACTAATATTTGTTTAAATTCAGATTAACTTTAAATCAGCTAATTTTACTCAAATAATGTACCAGAAAAATTAATTTTATTTTTGAAATATTTTTTAATAAAGCAAATAATTTTGTATTTACAGAATTGTCAATATGGAAGAATTTATAGATTTTACTGATAAAGAGAAAAAAATAATGATTCCAATCAATTTAAATTCGTTTTGAAATACACCAAAATATTTTAATTATTGGGTTTATTAAATGTAATATTTTAGTTTTGAATTAATGCTTCAAAAAAGATTTTTAATTTTTAAAAATATATTTTAAATGTAGGTATTGCTTTATTTGATGGTATGTAAATAAAAGAGAACACCTTGAATGCTAATTTTCATAGCAGGCAGTCTTTCCCTATAGAAGATAGATGTAATACAGTAGCTGACCAAGCTAATCTTACTTATTTTAAAACGCAGATTGTTTGTTTGTGTGTGTGTGTGTGTGTGTGTGTGTGTGTGTGTGTGTGTGTGTGTGTGTGTCTGTACGTTTATATATTGAATCGGATTTCTTACATTTTTCAACCGATTTCAACAAAACTTCACAGGACTACGTAAAATTACCTTTCGGTGGTTCTGACAGCGCCAAAAATTGGAAAAACATAATTGTTTTTGCACGAAATCAATTTGAAAACACGATTAAGAGGCATTAATGAAAGGGGGACAACTCATATCGAGTTATACTTATTAATATCGAGTTATTGAGTTATACTTATTATAAAACCCAGGTTGGCTGTTTGTGCGTGTGTGTGTGTGTGTGTGTGTGTGTTCGTTTATATATGGGATTTCCTACATTTTTCAACCGATTTCAACAAAAAAATAAGTGTTTCTTATTGTCTTGCACACTTTTTTCTTTATTTTTACATTCAGAATGCTTTAAAAATTCCATTTACAAGACAATTGTTTATAATAAAATTCTATTCAATCGGTAGATTCATAACGATTGAAAACAATGTTTTTGTTTGAATTTGGGTTTGACCAATTCGTACCCCCCCAAAAAAAAAACTAATTAAGACATGCGTGTCTGTCAACCTTAAACAATAATCTTTGTCAATTTTATTTTTCAGTCTTTATGATGGTCGATACTTGCACTATCTCTTACTGTTACATCCCCGGGCTCTACTGCTAGTCTTATATACAGGGCCGCTGTATACTACCACCAACCGGGTGGCAAGCATGATTGGAGGGTGGGGTCAGTGCTTTGTGACCCTCGCTATCTTATCGACATTTTCTTTTTTCTATCTATATTTATATACATTACAAATTACTTACAACTAACTATAAAAGGATAAAAAAAATTCGCATAATTTGACGCCATTCTGGAGTATTATTTTTTGCCCAAATCCATGAATTTGTTTTGCTCATGCTAAGTTCCGAAAAAACGCTGTATAAAATTCATTATATTTTATCCATAATGTTTAAAGTGTTAAAATTATTCAAATTTTCAACAAGAAAAATCTGAAATTGATGTTAAAAATTGCCGCAAACATTGTTGATTTAATCTATTTATTATGGCATGTCTAATTTGTATTTGATTTTCAATAATTAGGTTACAATTAAATTTATATATTTATCATGAATACTACCGCATGAAATATGAGATGTAGTAGAGTGGAGGGCACGAAACCCTTACATCGGCTCTGCTTTATATATATATATATATATATGAAATAGGTATGCTTTATACAAAGGTGTGCCGCCTAAGCCGAGAGTAAACTGATGCAACTTTACAAATCCCGACTGACCTCCAGGATACAACAAAGCTAAGCGGCGGCGGCGGCGTAATCGCTTGTTGTTGATTGGTTAAAAATAGAGCATACCCGTGGCTTTACGCACTTAACTTCCTTTGCGTCAGTGTGAAAAGAGATATTTTCTTTGTTGAATTAACCAGTGTCGTGTTATTATCATTTAATAACTAATGATTAAGTATTTTGGATCCAGTGAGATAGAGAAACAAATAATTAAATATTATTATTTATTATTAAATTACCACCTTGAAAGTTACTTTTACTGTCGTGAGTTAAATTGAACATACAGATTTTTCGTAAAGTGGTGGCAATTTTAAAAATCCATACCCGCCTGGATATGAAATATTTTTTTCCCAGATCTACGGACAAATACTTTAATACCACATGTATCTGGGCAGTATTAGGAACTTTTTATTTTGATTTTCACACAAATTGTAAGTATGAATTTAAAAATCGAACTAAAAAATTACTAGTAATTTTAAAAAAGTAAACCTTGAATGTAAATCTTTTTGATCTATCGAATCTAAAAGAGAATAATTTTGTTATATTTAGATTATGCAAACTCTCAACAAATTTTTTTGAGTTTTATTGATTTATTTTTGGTAAGTTGCAGACGAAATTTCATGTTCGTGATTGGTACTGCATATATATATATATATATATATATATATATATATATATATATATATATATATGTACTGAAATAACCTATTCAAGGTTTTTTCTCTATATAACTTATAAAAATTTTATTTTACTATTTTAAAAATGTTAGCCTTGTATAAATAATTGCCTAGGTTGTTTTTTTAATACACGTTCTTTTGAGAGAAGTGTATTTTTATGAACGCCAGACGGTTTGTGTTAAAAATTGCTGCCGTTGTATATCTTTTTCATTTCAGCGGTTAAAACCCGCCATAATTTGTGAGGAATCCATTTGCAGTTTATAGAAAAATATTTTTTCGTATATACTGGCCATTGAGAGACGTGGTCTCAATTTCTAGTAACATCTCGAATAGTGGGGCCTGTGTGAGCCTAATTTTATGAATAAATAGAACCCAGCATCAGTGGACGAGGAAAAGACCTTTTGAGAGCAAGGGGACAAGGCAGATCAACATCAAAGAAGGCATTTGACATCAAGAAGAGAACATAAAAAAAAGCACCAGTTGCACAGAGACTAAAGAATTTTGAAGTTTAAGTGAAAATTCCCCTGTGGTTGGATTGCCAAAAACGAAAAGAATTCTAAGAAATTTTCACAAGCACGAATTGTGTGAAGTTAAAAGGGACTTTTCCAAAATTAATGTATGTCCCAGAGACGCCTGTGAGGCAAGTGAAAGTAGGTCTTTTTGTTTTTTCTCAAAGGTTGTTGCACCTTAGTATTTTACTGACTTCCTGTATTGTTTTCTCTTTTTGTCATTTTCAAAATCCTCTTTTCTCAAGCTGTAAATTTTTCTTTCATTTTTCGCTGGTAATCCTTTTCTATCTAAAATTGTTATCCTGTCTTAATAGATGCACAAAAGGAAATTTTTGTGTAAACTTTGTATTTGTACCTTTTCGTAATTGTGTAAATAAATGTGTTCTCTCCTTTCCTACTAGACTAAGTTTTGTATTTGGCACAAAAGCTTGGATTAGGTAGGGAATAAAATTTTTATAAATTGTAAAAGAATTTTGCAATCACCTCGTAAATTTAAAAGTTATATACGGTATATTGAAATGTAGAAAATATCTATAACGTTTTGTAAAATAACGATCTATTTAACATGTCGGAGTTAGCTCCTCCTCAGCTCCTTAACCCTTCACCAGGGGTCTCTCTCCCCTGGCTATAAATACTGGCTGACCCTTCGCTTCGATCTCTTTTTCTTCAGGCCTTCTGCCTTATACCACCTCGCAGATGTGAGCTCTCACAGATACAGCGTTTCCCAAATTCTGGGAACACGCTAAGAACAATACACGTACGTACGAACACTCATCACAACACACACACACACACACACATAATATTCACCACATGCACTCTGTCCATGTAACTTGTAACCTTTAATTTGTTATTAATACATATATTTGTTTACATATATTTATCGGTCTTGTGTTTGTTTTTTCTTGTCTTCTTCAACTTTCTTATGTAGTTGGACCGGCTAGCAGGAAATTTTAATTCACGTGTATTCTTCTACAATATATCACATCATCACCCTCAACGGTCCTCTGCAAACATAAAATAAATTCCTTTTTGAATAAGAACTGATGCTTTCAATTAAATCTGGTAATTCCCTGATTTTTGGTAAATTTAAAAATAAGTCTGGGTAACGTTTTTATTTTTGCTTTCATCATCGAAAATGCACGCGCATTTTGGTGATACTTAGCAAAACCCTTCATCCAGGCAGTTTCGGGCTACTTCAAATTTCTCGTCGTTAGTATGAAATATTCTTACTGGCGACATCAGTAAGTGATGTAATGAAATTGAAATAAATAAAGGAAGTTAGAATACGACGATTCTGTCAAGCATGCCGTTCAATAAATATTTTTTCCCGGTTTAGAAGGTTACTGTTATGGAGTGATTTCACAGTGGAGGCTTGTATTTGTACTAAGTCGGTCCTAAAATAGGTTCGACGTACAAAACGTTAGGAACTTCATATAATAGGTATGACGCAGAGAAAATCTAGTTGTGGTCGCTGATATTTCAGTATCCGACTAACGGTCATCTGGCATCGACTGACTGACCAACTCACTGAGCGGTATTCAGTTACCCCCCACGAGGGCATCATGTGACACAAGGCCGGTTTAACGTAGGATCTCCGAGCCCGTGGGCTCGGCCAAACATATGCCCTATGAACCCGTATAAACGGGTTCAGGGTCGGTTTACCTCCCCGAAAGAGACTCCGCCCATCGGCGTAGCCTCGTTCGGGTTCCTCCCCGCCCGAAGGCAGAGAGTTCAACCGGTCAGCCGGTCGTCCGACTTCAGACTGAACTCAGACCGACCCACTGAGCGGTATTCAGTCACCCCCCCAACGAGGGCATCATGTGGCACAAGGCCGGTTTAACGTGGGATCTCCGAGCCCGTAGGCTCGGCCAAAAATATGCCCTTTGAACTCGTATAAACGGGCTCAGGGTCGGTTTACCTCCCCGAAAGAGACTCCACCCATCGGCGTAGCCTCGTTCGGGTTCCTCCCCGCCCGAAGGCAGAGAGTTCAACCGGTCAGCCGGTCGTCCGACTTCAGACTGAACTCAGACCGACCCACTGAGCGACCTCTCGTTACTCCTACTTATTATAGGTGGGGGAGTCTATTAACTATAGAATAGGTGTGTTCCATTATAACAGTTACCCAAAACACTTTTTTTTCATCAAGTGGCTTTGTGTTTGTTCTAAAAAAATGCAACTATGCAACTTCGTACTAGGCCCTATAGCCCCACCCCACTTGAGACTTAGGGACATACAATCAAGGATTTGTCCCCGGGTAACATCAAACCTCTGCACGTCACTGGTTATCTTCTGACGACATCCGTTATCTTCATATATAAAGTATATTTGGTTTGGGTGTATATTGATCTTGTGTAATGATTAAAAGAAAATGCACAGATTGTTGATAATTATAAAATAAATCTTTATACATACAATATAATAATACAGATGGATAAGGTAGAAACTGAAGTTTCAAGAGTTCAAGTGTAAAAGTCCTGGCGCATATTAGAAATATAGGAAAACATGGGAGGGATGAGTCAGTGGCGATTCTGGAACTCTGAAAGTGGGGGGGGGCACTTGGGGGCCGATATTTTTCTGCAGAGGAGGGGAGCAAATTCAAGCAGCGTCTTTATTTTCATACTACACCACTATCGTATACACAACTTAGTAAGTTTTAGTATAAGTATGTTACTTCACTAAATTAAACAGAATAACTTTTCATTCATAGTAGTAGAGTTCTAATCTATTCTTGTCCTCTTTTTCACTCTCAAGCTGTTAGACCACAAAAGAGGTTAACTTCAAAACAAAATTAAAGGGTTAATACTAACTTCAATACTAGCAGAACAGTGTAATTTGTCTGCTTGGATTTTTTCCTCTACAAAACTTAGAAAAATGGTGGTGGTGGTGGTGGGTGGGGGCAATCGAAGGGGCCAGCGAAAATTCGGGGGTTGGCATTGCCCCCCCCCCCAGAATCGCCACTGGGGTGAGTAAATGCATAAGTATACGAATATGACCATTTAACCAGCCTCTCCAGTAAGGAGGATGTGACACAAGATCGTTTTTACGTGGGGAGCCCATACACATACGTATGCATATGAACCAAGGACAAAAACTGGCCAGTCTCCTCAACCACTGGCGTCGATATTACACCGATCCCATCTCTCTTAGTGCAATGAGAAAGGTGTTGTCGCAGGGTTGGAATTTCTGGGACCGGAAGATTTCCCCCATCTAAAATGAGGGGAACTGTTTATTACACTTTTGTTCGAAAGCGAACTCCTGTGCCAATGTATCTAATAGAAGCAGCCGCTTGACCACATGGTGAAGGGAATGCAAATGTCCTATTTCATCTATGGGTATGTTACAATAACTGCAGCATCGGAGAATGGACAAAATTAATCTATCCACTCTGATTTTGGTTGATTTTCAGTTTGTTTATATACATATCTATAAATCCGTTCTGAAAAGATTGCTCACTTTTTATTAACTTGCGGTCTTATATTTTAGTTGTGAAAGGTTTCTGATTGGTTAGTCGAACGATTTATTTTTTCACAAATGTCGAAATTTTGGTCTCCTTGTTATTATTTTTTTTATTTCTTTCCTTATATCCAGGTTGTGGAAGTGTAATGATTGCTTGGTTGAACTATGGGATTGTTTGCCTGTCGATCTTTATTATCCGTCTTTTTTTAGGGATGGTGAAATTTTAATTTTCTTGTTATTTATTTTTATTTATTTATTTCTCTGTCATCACAAGACCAGTGGCGAGATTATTTTTTTGTAGGAATGTGTTTTCTTTTACATCCCATTTTTTTTGTCGATGAAATTAGGAGCTGGTTTTCTTTTCTTTTTTTCTTTTTTTTTTATACTTCTAATGTTTTATGTTGATGGGCATAAACTAACAAATGAGTTCTGTCAACCTGTGTAATTTTAGTTGTGAATCCTTTGAATCTCAACTTCTCTGCGCAGTGTCCTTTTCGGACGTGAGGCCACATAGAAAGAAGCCACACACACACACACACACACACACACACACACACACACACGTAGATAGTAGGCTCCAGGAGAAACTCGATCAAAATAGGATTAAAAATTTGCAGATGTGTGTGTTAGAAAACATATAAAAGCAGAATTTTCAAATTTTGGGGTTGAATAAAATCGGAGTCGTCTTTGATAACGTGAAACATTGCGATAGGTCGTAGCCAGTCAACTCAAAATGACAGCTCGTCTAAACAAATCTACAACAAGCAATTCCTTTTTTTTTAAGTGGGTAGCGAAGCGGCAAAAGGTCAATGACAACTGAAACTGTATGCAAGTTTCTTTAATTTAATACGCTTCTAATTCCATTTCTACTATAAACTATGATTAATGACATTTACTAAAATGTAAGAATTTTCTTTTTTTCAGACTCGTATTCATTTCTACGAATATTTCAAATAATAAGACTGTTTACCAAGAAAATATACATTCATAAAAATCAAATTACGCCTTCATATAAAAAGTTTTGTTGTAAAAATTTAAATAAATAGCAAATGTAAATGTTACTATATTTATTTAAATTTTATTTACTGTACTAGCAGAGCTGCTCAGTGTTGCTCAGTGTTGTAGAGTAGTTTTCACAGTGGAGGCTTGTATTTCAATAAGTCGTCCTAAATTAGGTTCGACGTACAAAACGTTAGGAACTTGAAATAAGAGTTAATGAGGCAGGAATCTAGTTGTGATGGTTGGTACTTCAATGTCCGACAGACTCACTCAACACCACTGAGCCCAACTAGCCACTGCTACTACTTATTATCTGTGGGAGAGTCTATTACAATAGAATAGGTATTATGGTATAACATCCCCCCCTCTAAAACTTTACTCCGTAGGAGTAAAAAGTTTTCTTTATTTATTTTTCAAATTTTTACAGAAAATAGGAAAAAAAAAACAACAAAAAAAATTTTTTTTTTAGCAACACCGTAGCGTATTTCCTACGTTTGTTTTTTATCCACATTTAAATGATCAGTTGCCTTTCTTTTTTTCTTCTGGATCGGCGTACCTTAGGTAAAATTATTTGCAGGGGTTGTTAGATCAAACTTATTGAAAATCACCTTCATCGGCGTTTTATTTTTTTTTTTTTCGCGGGACCGCTGTCAACCACGTCTGAAAAACGTCGTCTGATCTGTTTACTGCACGTGAGTTTTTCCCCTTTCACCAAGTACCTCATATAGCCAATCCGCTTTTTTATTTTTTTATTATTTCCATAGTGTTACCAGAAACAACCATCTGCTTTGCACTTCTTAAAGATGGACTCATAGTTTCTGTAGGTTCTTCTTGTTGACTTAAATCATTTAATAATACTGCATGTCCTTGGTTGCGTGTAACTCGCTCCTCAATTTTTCTCGGTGTCGGCTTCATTTTTACTTTCTGGATCTTGTTTTTCACGTATATTGTCGGTGTTACCCATTCAATTTTTTTTTAAATACGCCGTTTTTCTCTAAATCTGTCCAATTCTTTATCTATCTGTTCAATTGAAGCAAACAGCACATTCTTTTTCTTTTTGGATACCGCCTGAGCGTTTTGTTTTGGCTGTAATTTTGTCTCCATCTTGGTACACGTTTCCAAACCTGGAGAAAAAACAGTAGGAAAAGTTCCCTTAAGTTTCTGTAGTAATTTTTGGGCTTCGCAGTTTAAATTTTCAACCTTGTAACAGAAAGAATTTATAGGTAAATCCCATAATTGAAATTCTGTTATCCAATCCGTACCAAGTAAGTTCGTGGTATTTTTTATGACAAATAGTTTAGCTTTTCGCGTTTTTTTTATTTAACGTGACGTTTGTAACAAATTCTCCAATAAATTGTATTTTTTCTCCTGTCACTGACCTCGCGATTTTATTTGTTTTCATTAAAGTTGGTTTCCCCAACTTCTTCCACGTATTCAAATTTATGATAGATAGGTCGGAACCAGTGTCGAGTTGCATTTTTATTTTTTTATTACTTATTTCGACGGTAACAAATTTTCTAGTTATTCCGTCGTTCACTTCGTCGGACTTTAATTTTCTTATTTTATTGTCTTTTCACCTGCAGTGCGAACTTTTATACCCCACTCTTTCACAGTTGAAACATTTTTTATTCCTAAAATTACAATATCTGTACCAGTGAAGTTCACCGCAAGCAAAACATGGCCTCGGGAGTTTTTGTTTATTTTTCTCTGGTATTTCACTTTTTGTTTGATAATCCGCAATTTTAGAATTCTTTTTGGTAGACTGACTTTCGTTTTTGTAGCGTATTTTCCTTACATGCAAAACGCCAGACTGTTCTATCTTTTTCGAGTCTTTCTTTACGCTAACATATCTTGTGCAGTCTTCTGCCAAACTCTGTATCGTAATACTTTGTTGGTTTTCCAATTTTGAAAGTACCAATTTCCTCAATTCTGCGTCTCTTTCTGATACTAGACCTTGAAAAATATTAAGCACTTAAAGTTGTCAGCGCTTAAGTCTGCTAGCTTGAATTCTTTACAATGCTTGTTCATATAAGCTGCATACGTTATAAAGTCTTGTTCACCCTCTTTCATCAGATTCAAACATTTCCACCTCTTGTGAAACAAAGATGTCTTTTTACTAAATAATTCACTTAATATATTTACCGCCTCGGTAAAAGTCAACTCGCTAGTTTTTTTCGGTAAAATGTAGTTTACCAATTTGTTATGCTCAGCAGTTCCTAACTTGCTTAAAAGAAGTCTAACCTTCTTTCCTTCAGACGACGTGTGGCAGTCCTCGTTATACATGTCCGTATATTTTTTAAAATACTCTTCAAAAGTTATCTCTTCGTCTGGACTGTACGTGAATATTTCAATCGAATTCCATATTGTATTCTCTGGGAAAGAATCATTTTGTAGATTTTTCTCTTTCCTCTTCTCAGTTATTTCCAGAATTTTGTTTTGAAACTCCTTATGCATCAGTTCCATTTCTCGTTGAAATTGAATCTGCCTATAAGTTTCCTCCTGAAGTTGTATCTGGAATGTTTTCTGTAGCTCTAATATTGTCTTTTGTTGTTCCGTCTGGAACTTAAAAAAATCCTGGAATATATTTTTGCATTCCTCCATCTTCGCAAAAAGTTTACACAATGCTTAAATATTGTAGAGGGGGTCCAAAACGAATTTGCAATTCGTGACCTATTTGAGCAAACTGTCTTATCGAGAAAAAAAAAATTCTTTTCTCAGTTGAGAATACGACTGATTTTTTCGTCACTAAGTTGACGTCTTGTCTTTCGAAAAAACTTTGCCAAGTTTTTTTTTTTTTTTTTAAATGTGAATCCGAGATGTCGCCGAAAATTTGATGAGCAATTTTTTTTTCTTTTTCCTCCGTATGAAAAACGACTTTCGTCACTAAATAACGTGGCTAGCGAATTTTTTTTTTCACTGTATGAAACGCAATCCGTCGTACGCCACGTGTATTATGGCGGGTTACTTTTATTTTCTCTTCTGTATGAGTTACGAATCCACGTTGACAAGTGTTGTATAGTGAACGCAAAGTTTTTTGTTTTTTTTTTCCGTATGAATCCAAAATACGTTCGTCGCCAAGTGTTGTATATGGCGAAACGAATTTTTTTTTTCTTAAATTTTTTTTTCCGTATGAATTTTGAATTCTGGTCGCCAATGTGTTGTTAGAGAGTGAACGAAAAATTTTCTTCCGTATGAATTACGAATCCCTCATCGTCAATGTATTGTTAGGCGTACGAAAAGTTTTTCCTTTCCAGTGTGAGTTTCGAATCCTCGGTCGCCAATGTGTTGTTAGAGTAAACGAAAAATTTTTCATTTCCAGTGTGAGAAACGAATCCCTCGTCGCCAATGTTGTAGAGTAGTTTTCACAGTGGAGGCTTGTATTTCAATAAGTCGTCCTAAATTAGGTTCGACGTACAAAACGTTAGGAACTTGAAATAAGAGTTAATGACGCAGCAATCTAGATGTGATGGTTGATACTTTAATGTCCGACAGACTCACTCAACACCTCTGAGCCCAACTGGCCACTGCTACTACTTATTATCTGTGGGAGAGTCTATTACAATAGATATTATGGTATAACACTCAGGAACTCATTTTGTCTAAATAAAAGACAAACACGCAGACACTTCATTTTCTTTGTATTGATTATTACATTGACGAAGGGAAGATAACACGCATTAATGTACTAGCAATTTTTAAAAAAAATCATTTCACCCCAAACAGGCCATAAAGACACTGGGAGACAAGAGGTTACTGAGTGTTTGAGAATATGAGAAAAACTACTATTAAGGAGAAAGGACAATAAAAGAATAAGAATTAAGAAGATAGAAGATAACGATTAATATTGCATTTTAAATTTTTGAAGATTAAATTAACTGTGAATCTAGCAAAGAATTCCAAAAGCCAGAAGTGCGAGTGAAGAAACTGTTAGCATAAAACTTACGGTTACATTTAGCCATTTCAACTGTAAATTGATGAGAGCCTGTCGCCAACCTAGTAGTGTGCTTAAATTCACAAAGTCTAGTACCACAGAAGAAAGTTAATCAGAACAATTACCATGAAACTATTTATAGAAAAGACATAGGGAAGCTACGTTACAGTGTGGGGAGAGGGACTGAAGCCGAGATGCCAGGTCAGGACCAATAACATTGCAGATTCTTCTTTGAATTTTATCAAGAATCTCCAAATATATAGCAGAAATACCAGAACAATTGTGGCAGCAATATTCAAAGCAAGGACGAATGGTAGCCTTATAAATATGCAAGATAGATTGTAGCGAGAAAAATTGTCTAGCACAACACAGTGAACCAACATTCTTCGCTGCAGATTTAGCAATTGATTCAATATACCCTTTCCACTTCACATCAACTGAAAGTGTTAGTTTGAGAAGGTGCAATGAGCCACTCTACTGGAGGTTAGCATCTGCCATGCCGATGGAAGGTAAAAAGGGTTCTCTCAGATGATTAAAAGAGAGCAATTTCGTTTTTGAGGCATTAAAATTAGCAAGCTACTCCTTGCCCCATTTAACAACAGATTGTAGTTCCTTTTTAAAATCAGCTGCCAATTTGACCTTATCAAACCGACCAGGTTAAGGCAGGGGTAAATGATTGTGTCATCAGCATAGATAACGAGTTGAGAACTGATGACATCAGGAAGGTCGTTGATTAAAATTATAAACTTATAATTATAAACAACGTAGGTTCAAGGATAGAGTTTGGGGGAAAAGAAGTGTGGCCATTCAAGACAACTTTCATTTCGCGATTTGATAAGAAAGAATGAATCAGTTCAAAAATTTATCCAGAAATACCATAACCTTTCAACCTGTGAAATTGACCAGCATGCCAAACCCTGTCAAGTGCCTTCGAGATATCCAAAACAGCAGACCTAACTTCACCAATCTTATCTAAAGCTTGATAGATACTTTCAGTAATAATCATTAACGCATCAGCAGTTGACTTAGAGAAGCGAAAACCATATTGCTTATTTGAAAGAAGACCTTGAGAGTTGAGATGCTTAACCAATTCAGACTTAATTAGAATCTCTAGTATTTTACCAAAAAGAGGTAGAAGTCTAATAGGTCGATATTTAGAAGGATCAGATGGTTAGCTTGAGTTCTTGGAACTACAAAAGAAGATTTCCAACAAGCAGGAAAGAAAGAAGCAGCAAGGTATTTATTGTAGCGATTAGAAAGAACAGGAAAAAAGTTCAGGAGTGCATTTCTTAAAGACTATTGGAGGGATGCCATCAAGTCCACATCCTTCAATAGAGATTTAGTTTTAAGTCAAAACTCAGGCAAAGGTCCTCCAAATGAGTCAAGAGTAGAATTTGAAGAGAATTTATGTACAAAACATTCTGCTTTATCAGTAAAAGATGTTAACACCTCAAATTGAGTGAAGATAGGAGGGATAGAAGACTTACTCTTATTTAACACACTATTACAGTGCAGCGGATTGAGAAAGAGTTGGATGAGTCTAATGATGATTACGAAGGCACGGAAGCTCGGAAAACTAACTTTGATCGTTTTGATAAGAAAAGAATTCCGGAATTTATTGGTGAGTGTCTCAGATTCAACACGGAGGTCTACGTGAAGTGCCTTGAGGAGGTAGTGCTGCTCTGAGTCAAGAGGGTGTCTGCTAGAAGATCATATGCCTGGCAACAGAACTCTGCACCATGCCACACAAGCAGGAGAACCCAGTCATGACTGCCAGACAATTTCTGCGGTCACATTACCCCTTACATCTAGCCATCTAAGTTCCGAGACCGCAACCTCTTGATTATTATATGTGGCGCGCAGTTGAGCAAAAGACCAACAAAATTCCTTGTAACAGCAAAGATGAACAGAAGGCAAGGATTATGGCAGCATTCACCAACTTAAACAAGGAGACTGTTCAGAAGAGATGCAGGAGATTCCTCATCAATGTATAATTTTGTATATTTTTGTGCAAAAAAAAAAAAGAAAAAAAAGTGGATCAGAGAGCCTGTTCAGCTTAGTAAATATTTTCAGGAGGTATCAGTTTCTAGTTGGTCAATAAACACACAAATGGTCGTTGCAATCCACCCACGTACAAATATTTTTCCAGTGCGTAACCAAGTCAAGTTTCCCGTCAACTTGCTGTGATCCTGTCATGTGATTACATTATCTATAAATAGCAGACACGCTCATTCTCTTTTACTCTTCCAAATTCCTGCGAAGATGTGATCTTAAGCATTCTTGTCTAGACCATGGGTGATCAGACGTTAAAAGCATATTCACGCATGCACGTACGTACGAACTTTTTCAACCTACATTACAAACATACAGAGCATTTCAAGAACTTTTCTCTTTGAAATATTCTTCTAAAACTACAGTTTATTCAGCATTTCTCAGCTTTATAATTAATTCAACTTTTGTGAGTTCAGTTAAAAATATTTCCAGTCTAAGAGACATAACTCTGATGGATTTTTTAATTTCTACGCATGTACATCAACACACAAATAAATACAAATGTTATGTTTAAAAACCATTTTGTTCCTTCTTGTATTTCATGCTTTGTGGTATTTTACGTTTAATATAAATTGTGTGGTCATGTTATTCACGAAGCCATAAACAAACATTTACAATTGGCCATTCTTATTACCATACTATGCCATAGTAACCCCGACGTTTGACATGGGATGAGAAAAAAACAAATAGACCACTACATGTTCGTCAGAATTTGCCAAATATATTTATATAATTTGTTTACCGACTCATTTTTGATCTGAAAGTATCGTAAATTCGGAAAATAAGTTTAACGATATTAGGAAAATGATAGTGATATTTTTCAGGAACAAAACAAAAACGAAAACAAAAAACAAACGAAAAAAATTAACTAAAATAATAAATATCACGCATCTCTCTAAGGGAGGCAACTCCGTATTTTACGCTCATGAATTATCTCCCTGGAATTTATCTGCATGAAGTTGTGTATTTCATTGTCTTTAATTTTTTTCAGCAGGCAAAATCTTCTTCATGCTTTATCTTTACAAAAGATAAAACAAGGCAAACGATGTCAGGTTCTCTTTCGACTAGTAGAATGAACCAGCCATGTTTCCAGCATTTTTATCAATGGATCGCATTTGAGGTATGGAGTAACCTTGAGTCCCAATAGTTGTTTTGTTGGTGTCCCTTGGAACATGCAGCCGTTCATGGAGCCTTTTTGAAGGGCGTAGCTGTTCATCCTGACTGGAGAAAATTTATAAGTAGCATTATATAAAAATACTTTAAAATTGTTTTGATACTCTGAAGTCTAGAAATTAGCCTATACATATTTTTATTATTAATTTTAAGTTATTTTCCATTTTTAAAAAATCACGACTGAAAAACTATTGGGCTGTTACACTTTTTCGACGTGGTCTATGAAAAACGATTTCCTGGGGTATGAGACGCGAGTTCGAGTCTCGCTTATTGTTACTTCTTTATTGCAATTCCTCAATTTTTTTTTAATTTAATGGTCGGAGAATGGATCGGCTAATAAATTTTTGGGATAAAGGAAAAAAGAAAGTAATCATAAAAATTTACGAAAAAAATGTTTTTGTAATCCAGCTCAGTCTAGAGGGAAATTATCAATTCTATTCATCGGCTCCAAAGATAAAAAAAAAAAAAAAAAAAAAACAAAACAAAAAACAAAACAAAAAACCCCAAAAAACCAAAACAAAACAAAATAATGAAAATGCGATCTGTATAAAAAAAATGTCTGCCCATCGTTGACTGGGATAGATTATGATCGCTTCCAGCGTCTGAAATTTGTAGTTATAGCGAAATAAAAGACAGTGTTTAATGGTAATTTCATAGGCAGACGAGCTTTCGTCATTAGAAACAAGATACTATTCTTATTATTTAGTAGTCACCACATTTTTATATTTCTACAATCTATCTATCTATCTATCTATCTATCTATTATAAGGTTATTGAGAATTTTAAAAGTACAAAACAGATAAATTTATCAAATCAAAGTAACAGGTGGCGAATGACTGAGAACGATTTTCATCAAATAAACAAATGGAATAGAACCTTCTTAGTTGCTGGTCGGTGGCTTAGCAATTGTATTATTTTCGCTTGTACCTGTAGCCTTGAAAAATGCAGTATACTTGTTGAGCGAATATAATGTTTAAATACCAATAATATATTTGTTGTGGATTTGAATCAACCCACAACAAAGAAAAAGGCGAAAAGGTCTTTAAATATAAAAACACGAGATATTTTTATTTCCGTGTTTTTTTACAAGTAAATTTTTAGCGTATAAGAGTGTTAAAATTCTTACAGTCCTTGTTTGTAGTTGCTTGTTACGATGAGAATAAGCGTAATTTCTTCGCGTATATGTGTGAGAAAGAAGAGGCAAGAGAGAAAGTGAGGAAGAAAGTGTAAGTGTCATGTAACTTGGGGAAGAAGATGGGTGAGTGAGTAAAAGAATTTTCTTTTAAGCCTGGTGTCGTGAACTGTTGCAGTCTGTATCTCCTTATTCCTTTGTCCGTCTAGAAACTGTGCTTAAATACCCTTCAAAGGGATCACGAAACGTTTTTTTTTTAATTGTTGGTTGAAAAATGTTAAATATATATTTTCAAATCATTAATTTATTAACCAGAAGAATGCATGATCCTGCGACTCAGAAACTATTTTTTTTTGTCATTTGGTGTTTGACTGTCTTCGCTCCACATATTAAATATTAAAATACAAATACACGAAGCTGATTGCGAATTCTGTTATTAATTCGTGGAAAAATAAACGAAACCATAAATAATTGCATAAAATCTATAATACACTCACCAAATCATTTTTGACCTGAATGTATAGTAAATTCGAAATTTTTTTCAGTGTTTTTAATAAAAATGCCTGTACCTCCACAAAAACGCCTTACCTAAGATTTAAAATGACTTTGAAAATTTTTGAAAAAATGAAGCTTGAAGCTTTTACTTTAGTTTTAATTTCAAGCTAATAGATTAAATTTAATATTTCCAATAAACAAAATACTTTACTGTATTTCAAAAACTAATTTAAATTGACTGGAAATATTTTTTTTTATTAAAATATCTGATTAGCGCCACCTTGTTAGTCGTCTTTCATCGAAATGAAAATCTCTTAAAAAAATTTTTCAAAAATAAAATATAATTTCCTGAAACTTTGAGGAATATTAGCTGATCTAAATTATAATCAATCTGATTTGAAACAAATATTTACTTTAAGTTTAAAATATCGCAGAAATGTATTTTTAACCAGAGAGTAGTTGTATTTTTAACCCCAAAGTAGCTGTCTAACAGTGTGATGATAGATCTAATGCTATTCTACAGAGACTTTATCTGTGAGCGCCTTTTTTTTATTTAATTTTTAATTATTCAGTAACCTTAAAAGTTTAAAAAATATTCACCATAATTTAACGTTTTATTGCATTTTAGAAATTTTGGCTTTAAACTTACTATTGTCATCGCTTTTATTTTCTGATAATGTCGTGTACGGTCGCCTGTGCTTACAAAAATCTGCACGTTTACATACATACAAAAAAAAAAACCCAAAACCCAAACCAAAAACCAAAATTGTTTAAAAAATGTTGGTGTTTGATGATTTGTATTAAGCTTTTCCATTTATGATTAGTCAATATAGTTTTCACATAATAATAAAATATCATCCAAAAGGCTTAAATTAATGCAAAATTTTAAAAGATTTAAAACTTAATATGTTTTTCTAATTAAAATTTAAAAAATGAAAACAATTCTTGTGAAAATTCGTTATTCATCGAAATAATTTTGTTCTTAAGAAAACCATGTCCTTAATATATCTTATCTATAAAAGCAATTACAAGCTTTTCTAATTAAATTATGCTATAATTTTATTGCATTTTTTATTTCACGATTCAGAGTAGAGATACGGTCTATAGTGTTTCAGTTTAACAAAAACAAATTAATGATTTAAATTCTCCAAGGACTCCTAATTTTAACTAATTTTAATTTCTCGTAATTTCATAAAATTAAGTGAGTGGGGGTAATAGATGTAACAAAAAAATACTAAGATTTTCTAAAAGAGAATTTTTTAAACAATTTCATTCAGTTGTGAAGAAGTCCTGAAAATTTCATTAAAATCAGACAATTATTTGATTTTTTTCAAAAATTTTCAAAGCATTGTGTTCTTTTCCATAAAAAGACGCTAAATTTCCCATACTAATCATTGGCCCACTCGCTGACGCAAGAAAAACATGATTTTTAACCAAAATTTCGAAGGCGCTAGAAAGGAGTAAAAAATATAATATAATAATTTGGTGTTTATTTTTAATAATAACATAAACTTTTGAGAATAAAACTTTGTTTTTATCAATTTTCGGATCTTTTTTTATTATGGTATGCTCTTTTTTTAGAAAAGTTTTGGAGTTACGTATAAAAATGGTAGGGAATTTAAAAAAAAAAGAAAATAAAGAAGGATAAGCAGAAAAATTGTTGAAAATACGGTACAAACTCTAAGGGAAGTTACTCTGTATTTTGAACAAATGAATTCTCTCCCTTGAATTTGTCGATTTGTAATGGTGTATTTTAGAGATTTATCCGAAGCATTTCTAAGTCTAGCACAGGGCCTGGCACAAGGCCGAGAACAAGGCCTGGCACAAGGCCTGGCACAAGGCCTGGCACAAGGCCTGGCACAAGGCCTGGCACAAGGCCTTCAAATATTTCAGCAAACCAAAGAGTTTCAGTGAAAGAAACCGAAAAGCAGTTGAAATATCTGGCTTTGCCTCGTGGAACATGAAGTTGATTGTTGCAGCCACCATTCTCAGGGCAAGAAGCATAACCTACAATTTTTAGTCGTTTCAGTAACCAGGAGTTAACATCAAGATAGTAAACAAACTGCTTTAGACGAGACTATTCCATACCACAGGAAATCGTATCATATGAATAACGCCTTAGTTTATACCACCGTAAACACACAACACTTTCAGCTGGGCAAGATTAAGCTAATGTGTGGCCCCGTAGCATATACTATCAAGGGGTCCTAAATTAAAAAAAAAAAATAGACATAATTATTAAAACATAAATTATTTACTAGCATACTGATAGTGTAAGCAAAACAGGTGAATATTTAGCTTCTATCAACGTTGTTGGCATTCGATCCTCGGGCAAAAATCCAAAATGCCAAGTACTAATTTTCCACACTGGTAAAAACATTTCTATTTACAACTCTGACGCAACACAATTATCTTGACTTGCGATTTCTCCTCCTTCCGCTTTGTGTTTTGAGTAAACGAAATTTGAACCTGTGGCAAATATGGTTGCGTATTATTCGCCATCAGCTCGAATCGTCGGGATTTGCAATCGTCTTATCCCCATCCTCTCAGAAAGCTTAGTAAATATCAAGTATGCTATTTACCTCCCGGTACCCATAATTCCCAAGCATTTCCACATTATCAAAAATTTCCTTTTTGAACGTTTGATATTTTGTTTTAATCATTTCACCACAAGCAAGGCAATAAAGCCACTAGGACATAAGGGGTTATTAAGTGTA
The DNA here is from genome assembly GCA_903632075.3 of Acanthosepion pharaonis. Classification (NCBI taxonomy): domain Eukaryota; kingdom Metazoa; phylum Mollusca; class Cephalopoda; order Sepiida; family Sepiidae; genus Acanthosepion; species Acanthosepion pharaonis. Next base: position 201,973 of record CAHIKZ030001835.1, on the reverse strand, counting down.
AAAGTATAGGAAAAAGAAAAACATTATTAAGGAACTAGAACTATAAAAAAAGATGAATCAAGAAAACAGTAGATAACGATTAACATTGCATTTCAATTTTTTGAGTTGGCTGGAAAGCAAGAGCCGGAAGCGTGTTCCACAAACGAGAAGTGCGAGAAAAGAAATTGTTAGCATAGATCTTACGGTGACATCTAGCCAATTTAAACAATTTAGAGCTGGTTTTGTAAAGTGATGTAATAGAATAACCAGTCAGCCCCATGAATGATTACACTATAGGTACCTATAAAGTCAATTGTCTACGAGAGACTTGAAGAAGAGTGAGAGCGAGAAAACGCAAGCACGTCCGACCTTCCAGTTAGCGGCACTCACTACTAGATTGACCTGTGTATAACTGTACTGTATTTCATATTGTACTGGTTTTGTACAATTACCCTTTCTTCTATTATCCACCTGGTGTTGAGTATTTATTCCCTTAGCACAGAATATAACATAAAGTTAAGTACAAATAAAGATAGTTGCTGTTGAATCTGAGAAGAATAAACGTATTTCAGATAACATGAGACAATAGCATGAATTTTTACATTCTTAATATGAAAAGCGCATGAGTTTTTCTACATCGACCAATGGTAATAGTGATGTTAATATAAGCCGTTTTCATTTCATTGATCTCAACCTAGGTATGGCGATATGTTACATCCTGCAGCAAGGCCACTGATCGGGAGATTGAAGGTTTTGAGGAGCGTAGAACCTCCTCTTAACTGCTGTTGTCCCCCGATCCGCCTTGACATGAGGTGGTAGCACCTGTTAGGCTCATAGCTATAAGCAAATACTGAATCCACAAATAAAAATCAATAGTACAGTAATTTTTTTATAATAAAATGTGCAACAATAAATTTTTATAGTAAAATGTCAATCAATGCAACACTAAAAATATAAAAATACATTTTTATGGTAAAATTATCAACAATATATTTTATGATATATCTAAACAAAAATGTATCACAAAAAAAACATACTTTTACTGTGATAGTATAAAATTACGTACAAAATATCCGTAGTTGAATGTATAAAATTACGTACAGAATATTTAAATTTTGGTGTTAAATAAACCACAGAAGCTAAACAAAATCAACCGACCAACAAACCTTTATTGACCGAGCAACCAGTGTTCCCGACGGTTGAAAATTATATATATATATATATATATATATATTAAAACAATTTTTCAGGAAAATAGATTTCTCAAGTTCAGTAACTTTCCAATATTGGTGAGGGTTTCCTTCCTAACCTTTTGTTTGAAGTAGTGTGGAACGTCAATATCTATTTTAGTTGAAAGTCCTCAAGTGATGTGGTTTCTGTTGAAAGTCCTCAAGTGATGTGGTTTCTGTTGAAAGTCCTCAAGTGATCTGGTTACTGTTATTTGGTTAACAGTTCTTTGAGTTTCTCTAGCTCCAGACCGAGAGGTTCAAAGAAAGTTGGTACTCGCTAAGACCTACAGATTTCATTCCCTCGTAGCCATTTTTAATCATTGATCTGAGAAAGCGTTGACAGTTTAGATATCTCCGAACGAGTATAGCGTTATACACAAAACTGGAAAACACTATTTACTTTAGTAATACAATAAATATATCGAGATATTATATACTAATATAAGAAGGTAATATACAACGGGCAAACAAAGCATAACGTTACAAAACATTAATCACTAGAGTGGCTCAATGCATCCAAAACATAGGTATACTCAAAAGTGAACACTGGACGGTCGTTGTCGCTCGTGGATTGTTCATTCTTTAACCAAAATTCTATAGTCAACCATTATCGTTTCATCCAACCCTGATGTCTCTTCTTCATTATTTGTATGTCCTGATTAAATAATTCACCATGACACGGTATCAAAACTCAGTCGGAAGAATATCAAATCAAATGAAAGTGCAATCAGTACAGCTTCAGTGGCATTCAAAACTGCTAGTAATTTTATTGTATTGTTGGTAATTTTGCTATATAAATATACCGGTAATTTTACTATAAAAATGTACTGGCAATTTTGCTATAATTTTACTATATGAGATGAGGTATTATGTACACTATTTACATTATTCGGACTATTGTCCTTATCTTTGTCGCCATATTTATTACAACGTTTCGGCCGGCGGTTGGAATGTCGAACTGAACCCTTTATTTCGTTCACTGGAGTAGACTGTTCTAGTTCCACGTGCCATGTTTTGGGGTATTTTTTAATGGGTGCCAGTCATCTCCTGTTAATTCCACTCTCCAAGTTCTCCACTGCCAGGTATTGAACTCACACTCTTTGGGTCCTGTTACTGGATCTAACTAACGCCTTTATCCACTGTGCCATGTGTCCTTAAAGTCATCTGTGTATGAATTTCTGGGTATTATAAACCTAATGTCTTTAGCAACCATTTTTTACCAGTGCTCATGTATGAGTACTGGTAAAAAAAATGATTGCTGAAGGCCGAAGCGTACAACGGCCGAAACGTAATAAATATGGCGACAAAGATGAGGACAATAGTCCGAATAATGTAAATAGTGTAAAAATGTACTGTTGATTTTTGTTTGAGTGTTCACTATTTGCCCATAGTTGAGACCGTAACAGGTACTACCATCCCGGGTCACGGTAGACCTAGGAACAACAGCAATTAACAGGTGTTTCCACGCTCTTCATGACCTCCAATCTATTGATCAGAGGCCTTGCTACCGGATGTAAGTTAGCGTCACTGTGGCCAACAGGGTATACCTTTAATTTGAATAATGCCATCGGAGGTTAGATACTCCTGGAACGCTCGGAATGCAAATGGGTGTCCATTATCACTTCTGAGAGATCTGGGATATTCGTGTATCTGTAATATCATTTCCTGGTTATCCTGGAGGTATTTCAAGAACAAATGATCAGCCCCGCAGACGAATGGCACCAAGGAATGGTCATAACTAAAACCGCCTACGATCCAGGGTGCGGTGGCATGAAATAATAAGATGCCTGAGAGAAAAGTGAAAGTGTAGTTGGAATGAATGCCTCTCCAGAAGAGCTAAGAAACACAAAGTTTCCTGAACTAACCTGGACCTATGTCACCATTTATCTACTGAGCATTTCTGAAGGAAATTACTTACTTTTAATCGTGGCTGGCTGGAATATGTTCTCCCTTACCATATGTCATTCTTGGCTATGGCTCGGCGCAGATTGGATATGGTAGGGTCATTTACCGAAGTCTCTTGCACCTCTTGAGGAGTTATGGTATCAGGTGTAGAATCTTTGACTATACTTTATATATAGTTTGTTGTTTTTCTCTTCAGCTCTGCCAGTCATCCGTGGGCAGTCGGTTCAAGGTGTCCGCTTTGTTGGCTTTATCAAGGATGTCGATGACTTTATAGGTAAGCTGTTGCATATAAAGTAACCATCTTTCTACTATTGCTGAAGACGAGTAAGAGGAGGAGGACAACGCTTTCACCAGTGCTTTGTGGTTTGTTAATATCTGAAAATCACACAAGAAAATACGGATAGAGTTTTTTTTTTTGCATGCCCAGAATATCCCTGGAATGTTATGTTTATACTATGAATATCGAGATTCAGTTCGCACTTAATAACCTGGCTTCTAAACACCATCTAGGCTTCACTTGTTATTCTGGTTGGTAGATTAACATTGTAATATGCTATGACCGCGTTCTCTCGAGTTGGTCAAATGCATGTTGTTCATTTTTTCTTTCATATCCACTCTTGCCTCGTGACGTCCCAAAGTGGTGCGGTCACCATAGCAAAATGAGACACACACTTTGCACAGAAATAAGCTCGTCTGAGGAAACTGCATTTGTGAGGTATCTCTTGGCGGAGGTGTATCAACCAGAGTTTTTACATTTTCTCCTAAGATACCCAGACCATCTTTTATCAAAATATGGCCCATGTATTTTATGGAAGTTATCTTAATCTAGTACATTTTTCCGTTGAAGGTCATTACTCGTTCAGTGAGGCGCTGGATCATTTTAGTTAGTTTGGTGTCGTGATCCACCCCCGTCTTTACGACTAGTACAATGTCGTATGACATATTATAAGTTCCTGAGAAGTCTGTTATGACCTGACTGATGATCTGCTGAAATTCTTCTGAGGTCATATTTACTCTAAACATAAGCTTTTTTTTATCGACTGGGTCCATCTAGTGATTTCTCTGGAATCAGGATGGAGCTCTACCTGATGCTAGCCCATATTAAAGTCATTTTTAGGAGTATTTTCCTTAAGTCATTTCTTTCTTGTAATGTCTTTTCGATGGTAGGTACGGAACAATATTCACAGACGATAGATTCATTGCCCTTCGCGTGTCAACGCGTATTCTGACATCATCGTTTTTTTCTTTTTCATCATGCTCTTAGAAACCGTGGTTAGTAGAGGGCTGACCCATTGAACAGGTTGTATGACTCGTTCAGTGGCATAACTTACTAGCTTTTGAAGTTTGTCCATAATGAATCACCGTCAGTTGAATGGAATCCGGTGTATTGGTTAAATGATAAGAATGACTTCTGGATTAATTCTTAATTTCAGCTGGTAGATTTTTTAGTTTTCTCAGCCCACTGAATTCTTTGGAAATTCTGTTGTAGTTTTGACCTTACATCAACTTTAGAATATCGAGGAATGTTGGTGTCAATACCCACTTACAAGTTATGTCGCTTAAAAGTGATACTTGAGCCTGTGGTTCAACAAAGAATGGATCAGTATCAATATCAGGAACTTCCGCATTCAATAAACATTTCCCTGAAATGAAAAGAGGTTGCTTACTAGCGTAGGGGTACCATTTGGTCGTTTCTATTAGATGTTTAATTCATGGTCCTTCATTTTCCAGCTTCTTAAAGTCCACTACTGATATTGTTTTGTGCTGAACACCAGAGTCAATGACTAAAGGTTGTGTCGTTGACGATAAGGCTCAATATATCCACTGTTCCTGATATTTTAAATAGATGGATGTCATAATCGCTATCAACCTTGCTATCTTTTTCTTCTACACTTCGTTGAACTCCATTTTTGGTGTACTTGTGTGCGCTTCCTCCATTACGACTGTGTTTTTGATCTCTGTTTTAATTACTGCTACTTGGGGTGTCCATTTGTTTACTTTTATGGAACCATAAATTTTCAAAGAGACCTTTCTTCCCACATTGTATCATATTCCTCATGTATCATACTCCTTATGCATCATATTCCTTATATATCATACTCCTTATATATAGTACTCCTTGTGTATCATACTGCTGATGCAGTCTCTACCAAAGTCTCCTTGGCTTCCATATTTATATTATGCAATGGATGATATTTTGTTTGTTTTCGTCTTTGTTGCTATTTGATGTAGGTCGTATTCTGTCCCGATAACTTGAATAGGACATCCCAACGTTAGATTTTTTTCTCTTTACAGTTTGGGCTTTTAGCTCTGTATCTCTATCTATAAAAGGCAGGATGTGTGTGTGTGTGTGTGTGTGTGTGTGTGTGTGTGTGTGTGTGTGTGTGTGTGTGTGTGTGTGTGTAACGAATGCACGGCTGCAATTTTCGACGGATTTGCACCAAAATTTACATGCACATGCTCCAAGTTAGCGGGAAGGCCAAAACCGACGTTGCATTTCCCAACTCCCATCGATGGTGGAAATAATCGATGTTTTCATGCTTCTACGGCAGTTTTCATGTAGTGTGCGGCCATTTTCTACTGACCAGAGTGAGAGCCTATAGCTTGCTGCCACGAATAGGCAGGAAGATTCTATTGGCCAGCGTGAGAGCCAACAGCTGACTGACACGAATGTTAACTAGCATGCTAGCATGCAAAAAAAAATCGATAGCTGCATTCGTCACAAGTGGGAAAAATTTAAATCTGCATGGCACTTTACTCCATTTGGCTCATTCTCTTGCTTAAACTCAACGTTGATTCTGATTCTGCAGAACTGGGTTGGGTGTGAAAAAGTATTTGTTGTTAACATTGTTTTTTCATTCGGTTTTTCCAGTTACGAGTCCTTTTTTTAAAGCTGACAAAATGAACACAAAACGTGTTCATTTTGTTTAGTTCTTTTTTCGTAACAGATTTAATGTTTACTATAGAGCTTAGAAAAAACTCGCAGTGTGAGATAGGCAAGAAGTAAGACATGTAGCAACATTAGCACGGCAAAGGGTACTCCTTTAAAGGAAATGAAGGGCAAAAATATTTTAAGTCAAGTGATAGCGATTGCTGTATGAGTCGTACGATTTTTGAATCAAGCACGGGCAACGCCGGGCCATGCTGCTAGTACTTTCTATGAATGGGGATTTTGTTCTCTAACAAAGTCTTCCGACTCAGGTATTAAGTTGCAGGATTTCGCCATTTCCTTTAGACGAATAATGAAATTGTTAACTGTCTCTACCGTGTTCAATTATAACATCCAGAATTTGGTACGGGTTTTGGGAATATTTTCCTTATCAAAAAGTTGCTATTTGATATACAACCTAGTGGGTTCTTTCTGCATTAGATTCTTGTCCGGTTTTTTGTTCTGTAAAATTCTAGATTTCACCCTCTCCTGAGGCTGTGATAAAAATTCCCAAGTTAATTTTCCAGTTCACTCATTTTTGATGAGTTTTCCTAACCTGTCCAACTGGTTAGGTGGTTTTAAGGTCCCGAGCGCGACAACCTCAGACATTTTCGTATTTACTTATGAAAATGAAGCTTCTTTTAAAAAACACGATCCCCCCACCAAAAAAAATAAACAAAAAAAAAACAGTTACTTATCTTTTTTCTTGTAATGTTGAAGCTTTTCTTGTTCTTCCGTGTCCCTATTTCGTTGCTTTCGTTCTCTCGGCGCGAAGTTAGTTTTTGCAGGAAAATGGTTTGTATTCTTCACACACTTTTATAGTTGTTTTTTTTTTTTTCTTTTTTAAATATTGAATCTATCTCATTTTCGTCACCAGTTGTAACAAACATATGGTTTTAACATGCTTTATTTACATGGACGTTTATGCACAGCGCCGGTCAGCCGTATTGCTTCTACTACTACAAGTCTCGTGAACCCGAGATTCTAATTAACCCCAGAAAGTCTCATTGCTGCGAGACCTATTGGCAGTGCAATTGACGAAAAACCCACTGGCAACGTTTTTGAATTTGTGCCAAGCTATTTTTTTCCCATTGTCATTTCCATTTCCAGAATTTCGGATGCAAACATTGTTTTCATTTTTGGTCCAACAAATACACCACCAGCAACTTTCACATCTGACAACTTCGTAACCACTACTTGCATTCCGGCATAGGCTTCATCATTGCGATCTAATGCTGTTACAGCTCACGGTCACATCACGTTCAAACACCGCTTCCCGTAAGATCACCAACGTTAAGCAACGTCGAGCCTAGTCACTACCTAGATGGGTAACCGCTTGGGAATCCAGGTGCTGTAAAATTGGATGTACGGGTGGTGTAATGGATAATGAACAGGAATTGTTAATCGGAGAGCCGAGTTTCAGTTCCAGTTCCAGTTGGGTTCTATTCCTGTCCTGGGTATGACGATAAACTACGTCCAACAGCAAGGCTTCTGATCACGAGGTTTTGAGAAGCATGGTACCAGGTCTTAATTGCTGGTGTTCCCAGGTCCACCTGTTAGGGTCCCAGCTATGGGCAAATAGTTAACCCCAAAACTGGGGTAAAAACACGATGAAAGTGTAAAAATAGGTTTTAATACCAGGAATACTTTGTAAAAATTATTTCCAGCAATAAATTTTTGAAGAAAAAAAAAAAAAAAACTATTACCAGTTATACAATTTTGAGGAAAAAAACATTACCAGCAATAGGTTTTTGAAAAAAAATTATTACCAACAGCATATTTTTGAAAAAAAATTATTAGCAGAAATAGATTTTTGACAAAACAAAATATTACCAGCAATGAAAATTTTGTCGGCATTAAATAACCCATTGGGGTTGATATGCCGTAAAACAAAACAAGCCAAAACCAAACGCGCAAATGTCATTGGGAATGGTATAAATTCACCTCTTCTGTCCTCTTGTATCACTAAAATCATTATTATCTCCCCAAAAATTACCTCAATCTAAAAAGGTTTTCTGGCTTTAAATAACGATCAAAGGGTTGATAAACCGTAGAAAATAAATGGATCAATCTGTGACGAATTGTTTTATCAAGCCGAGTTTAATATTGAATTCGATATCCAAGGGGAAACAGATATATGAGCAAGCAATGTTACACTTACTTGGCCTTGTGCCACACTAACGTTAGCACCATAATCGTGTCGCCTTGGCTAGCGAGATAGATTTTCAAATCGTTAGCCAATATTACATGTATTGAAAATGTTGAAGACTTCACTAAATTGCTTCCAGCTATACGTCACAAAAAATGGATAGCCTATGAAGCATGCCTAACTAGACATTCCCACGTAAAGACTGCAACAGTAGGTTTCATGCCATGTTGCGGTGTGGAGTTAAACATTATCAAGTAGCTGTCTCTAAATTTTTGGCACTTCAGTTTTGTTATCATGATGAAATTTACGAATGACTCCCAAATTAAGTTGAGTTTTAAATAATTTCTGTTTTTGTTTATCAATTTTATTTTTAAAAGAAAAAAGTAGATTTACATTTTATTCACTTTATTTACCATTATTTGCAATGTTTTGTTGCTTCCGTTAAGTTCAGAGTATGATTTCACAGGTTTTAATACGAAAAATGTTTTCCAAAAATCTTGAATTTCATTTTCATTAAAGAAAGTTTTCCTCATCAAAGCATGTTGCAGCGGTCGTAAAGGATAATAATCGATTAGTGCAATGTTAGATGAATATGGCGGATGAGCTCGAACAGACCAACCGAGTTCCAAATCTTTTTCCTGTGTTATTTTTGCTGCATGCAACCTAACATTGTCGTGGAGGAGAGCCACATTTTCCCTTTAAACCACTGTGTACGCTGCTGTGCAAAATCTAAGGATGGTTAGTATATTCCAAATTTATTCTTATCCGCTACGCATGATTAGTAATTAGAATGGAACATTTTTCATTATAATTGGTTTCCATAAACGGAATTTTCTTACGACACAACATAACGACTGAAGATAAATTGTTTTTGCTGGAAAAAACCGTGAATCTGTAGCAATTAAACATTTTCTTGTTAGGATGTCATTATTCATTTTGTCAATCTCTCATTATATATGTATATATATATATATGTAGAAATATAGTTTTAAGGTGTGCTATATTTATGGGATAAAGTGCACAATATTAGAGATAGAGCGTATATAAATATAAATATAAAAAGTGAACATTGAAGTAAACACTCAAGAAGGCGACAGGCTGTTTCATGGCGTCTAGCATGAAACAGCTGTCGCCTCTGAGCATTGACTTCAATGTTCACTTATATATATATATCTATATATCTCTCTCTCTCTCTCTATATATATATATATATATATATATATATATATATAAATATTAAAATTTAAAAGTAAATAAGAATGTATATCTGTAAATGAACAATATGAAATAAAGACAAAAGGTTAAATTGGCTAAGATAAGTTTTCCTTGTCTTTTTTCATATCTATCTATCTATCTATCTATCTATCTATCTATCTATCTATCTATCTATCTATCTATCTATCTATGCCATGTTGATAGGGAAAGAGTGCTCAATATCGTAGATAGAGCGTTTACTGATATAGGCAGTGTGAGGCGGAAGAATCAATACTAAATAGATATTTAATCCGGTGTGTTTTACAGCTAAAAAAGGGCGTCAAAGAATATATATATATATATATATATATATATATATATATATATATATATATGTATTCAAAAATATATTGTTAAATATAACAATGTCTATTATGTTTGATCATGAGCCGTTATAAGCTTCATATAGTTGCTTTAGTTTCGGGAGAAAATAAAGACAAAAACTGTCCAACATTTAGATATTTTTTATTTTGCTGTTCCTCAATATAAGTTTTCGGGTCACATAAGCCATCATCAGAGTGGTTATATGGACATTACTACAGAGATGTTCGCCATCAAAAATGACATCCTGTTATGTTTACATAGAAGTTCGCTATGCACTGATAACGGTCGCGCAATAGCAGACGCAGATCGTAAATTCGTAATGCGGTTCTATGACGTCGTACATGATCACGTGAGAGAATGAAATGTTATCAACAGAACCATGTGTTTAAATGCATTATAATGTGTTGTGACTAGTTTGAAATGTAATTTTGTTGAGTGTGGGTTGCTTTGTTTTCATGTAGATGGCCTCCAATATCTTAAGTTTCTTTTTTACTGTGTGTATGTCTGAGTATTTTCCTTATATATATATATATATATATATATATATATATATATATATATATATATATATATATATATATATTTAAAAACATTTATAGTTGGACTATGCTAATTAATATAAAAAAAATCTGTAAACGTTCTCAGTACTGTGTCTGTCAGTTATGAGCGATGCGTGATACCCTTGGCGATCATGTACCTTTCGATACATAACTGACGAGGCAGATTTTTTCCCGGAGTGGGTTGCCATTTCTTTCTTCGGTAAACTAGTTGCCATTCAAGGCGATAGTACCCGGTCTGTCCTGATATTTACCCATAGTCGGGCGGGGGAGAAGAAGAGGATTCATACATTTTCCAAGGGTATTAGCACGTAAGTGAATGCAATGGAATTGACTAGAATTCGAACTAGGCTCTCTGATTCCTCTTTCCGAGCCACTATGCATTACTCCACCGTAGAGTTTAAATAAGCGAAGATCTACAAAGCAAATTTCGAAAGCGAACCTTAATATAGATTATTGGACTATTAAAAACATCTGCGGAAGGCCAGTAAAAAATAATCCAAGAAATCTGCCACATCCTGAAAGTAACCATCAAGGTGAAGCAATGGTGAAACACCGGTGTGTACATAAAATGGTTCAATAAATTACAGAATCGTTAAAAGTATTTTGTTTCCTTTGTGTGAAACACTGGACAAGGCTATCATTTTCTCCAATGGATATATGGATGTTACTGATATGCAAGTGCAAATTGTTAAACATTACCCTAAATCGGTATTATATTATAGTAATAATGTCTGGATGAAAAAAGGCTCGAAAGATACTTTGACATTCTGATTGGTTCGTATGATGGGCAGAAGCTTGTGAACTCGAATGGATATTTATATTGCACAAATTAAATAAAATAATTGATAAAGAAGACAACGGATTTTATAGAGATGACGACCACATATTTATTGAAAACATTACTATTTAAAAAGAAATTGATTCTGTTAGAAAGAAACTATTCAATTGTTTAAAGATTTAGGATTTAATATAACGTTTGATACAGGTTTGAAAACTGTTGAATATTCAGATTCAAAATCTTAACGACGTACTGTAACACACATACCCACCAAACAAATTGTGAAATGAAATATATCAACTTTAAGTCAAATCATCTGAAACGCATTATTAATAAAATTCCTACATAGGTTGTCACGCAAATCATCTTCTGAATATATTTTCTAAAGTGGAAAAAAATAATTATCATTCGGCATTGTGGAGAGAAAGAAGCAAAATTCTATTACAATACAGAAATGTCAAATCAATCTCTGAAAAACATCAAATTAAAAAAGAAAAGAAAAGGAAAACTCATTTAGTTTTTCCCACAATTTTATTTACAGGTAAAAACCAAACTTAGCTCAAGGATTTTTTTCAGTTTTAAATAAACATTTTAGTGATAAGGTCACTTTATTTTAGTAAGAACACTGTAAAATTAGTTATAGAATTATGCCCAATATGGAGTGTATTATTAAGGGACATAATAAAAAAACTGCTAAATTGTAAATCTAACAAAATATCACTTGTAATTATAGAAAACCTTAAGATTGTCGTCTAAATGGACAATGTTTAACTAACAACATCGTTTATAGAGGTGAAGTCGAGTCAAATGAACTCAGTACCATAAATTATATTAGATCGACAAATTGCATATTTGAATAAAGATACGAAAAGCATATAACCTCTCGAAAGATAAGTAAATACCGTAATAACACAGCCCCAATTAAAATACATCTGGAAAATCAAAGAGGGTAAAAACAGAACCCAAAAATAAAGTGGAAAATAATAACAAAAAAGTAAAAGTTATTCAGGAGGGAAACAAATTTAGTAAATTATGCCAAGAAGAACAAGTGGCAATTCCCAGACCTTAAATTGCTAAATATGAAATCGGGAATCCTATCGGGATGCGTACATAATACCAAGAAGCATTTATTGGCAAACATGGCACCTGGAGAAGGTTCAAATCTGGGTATGCACCCCCCCCCACACACACACACACGAAAAAGAAAATTACGTTCATATTGGAAATTGACGTGGATGATACAATTAAACGCGAAGGATTTTAAAAGATATAACCTAGCCTGGCGATTCTTGACCAGATGGGTGAATCTTAAAATGCTAAAATATTTATAATTTTATGTTATATATATATATATATATATATATATATATATATATACATGTGTGTGTGTGTGTGTGCATATATATATATATATAAATATATATATACATGTGTGTGTGTGTGTCTGTGTATGTGTGTGCATATATATATATATATATATATATATATATATATATATATATATATATATATATATATATATATATATTTATTTACATTATTCAGATTAGTCCGAATAATGTAAATAGTGTACATAAAACCTCATCTCAGAAATATATATATATATATATATATATATATATATATATATATATATTTATATACGTTGTGGATTGATTTCACAGTGGAGGCTTGTATTTGTACTAAGTCGGTCCTAAAATAGGTTTGACGTACAAAACGTTACGTTACGTTGATATAATAGGTATAACGCAGAGTAATCTAGTTGTGGTCGTTGATACTTTAGTATTCGACTAACTGTCGTCCGACATCGACTGACTGACCGACGATATTCAGTCACCCCCCCCACCACGAGGGCGTCATGTGGCACAAGGCCTTTTTAACGTGGGCTCTCCGAGCCCGTGGGCTCGGCCAAAAATATGCCCATTGAACCCGTATAAACGGTTTCAGGGTCGGTTTAAAGAGAATCCGCCCTTCGTCTATTAACTATAGAATAGGTGTGTTCCACTATAACAATATATATGCCCGCGCAGCTGTAGTTTTCTTAGTTGACATATACTAAACTTAATAAAGTAAACTCAAAGTAGAGGTAATGTGGCGGGAAGACTGTGTTGTGCCAATTCGCTAAGTGAGGAGGAAAATCAAAATTTAAATTCTGATATTTATTTGGGTTCGAACATCAATCGATCACTTCCACTGGTGAGTAATATGCACCATCCAAACTACAAACCAGGTATTTCTGACTAATATATATATATATATATATATATATATATATATATATATATATATATATATATATATATATATGTCTGTATGTATTTGGTATGGCTGTTAATTTTCATTATTCTTTACAAGCTTCGTAACTGATCATTCTCCCTAAAGTGATTTTGATGAATTCTTGTACGACATGGGCAAAAAAAGAAAATATTCCAAGACCAAAACTCTTGGACTCATGTATGCATCTGAAATGACAGTTGTGCCAATTTGAATTTTATCTTTTGTTGGTTTAGCGAAAATCAATTTTGGATGCTGCGCGTAATTGAAAAACGTCGAAAGAAAATTGGAAAATCCAGTTTGAAAACAAAATTTGTGTATTTATTTTGCGGACTTTGAAAAAAAAATCAGATAAAAAGAAATTGAAGTCGAATTAATACAGTCCTGAAATCAAATGATGTGAGCCGCTGAAAATAAAAATGATTTCGGAAATTACTGTTGGTGTGCCTAAGTGATATACAAGCAATTAAAACACAGATAGATAGATAGATAGATAGATAGATAGATAGATAGATAGATAGATAGATAGACAACCAACCGAATAAGATAGATAGATAGGTAGGTAGGTAGATAGATAGATAAATAGATAGATATATAGATAACCAATCGAATAAGATAGATAGAACCAACAGAATGAGATAGATAGATAGATAGATAGATAGATAGATAGATAACCAACAGGATGAGATAGATAAAAGCAATTAAAACACAGATAGATAGATAGATAGATAGATAGATAGATAGATAGATAGATAGATAGATAGATAGACAACCAACCGAATAAGATAGATAGGTAGGTAGGTAGGTAGGTAGATAGATAGATAGATAGATAGATAGATAGATAGATAGATAGATAGATAGACAACCAACCGAATAAGATAGATAGAACCAACAGAATGAGATAAATAAATAGATAAATAACCAACATAATGAGATAGATAGATAGATAGGTAACCAACGGGATGAGATAGATAAAAGCAATTAAAACACAGATAGATAGATAGATAGATAGATAGGTAGGTAGGTAGGTAGGTAGGTAGGTAGGTAACCAACAGGATGAGATAGATAAAAGCAATTAAAACACGGATAGATAGATAGATAGATAGATAGATATGAACAAATATATAGGTAGCCAGATCTAGATACATAGATAAAAAGATAAAAGCAAAATGAAATAGCTAAGAGCAGCGTAAAAGAGAGAGAGGTGTACGAGAAAAGAATTACACTGATAAATACATGAGATCAGAGCTAAATATATTTAAGGGATACGAATAAAAAATAATAGCTCAGCAGTTTTATTTATGATAACAACAAAACTTGCTATCACGTAGCATCGGTTTGAAACAGCGCTCAGTGTCAAATCAAATTAAGAAAGAAAAAATAAGTACAACTGACAATTGGACTAGCTATATTTTTCTACTTAACTCGTTTTTATATATATATATGTTGAAAATTAAACTCAAATTTACAATTTCTTTTTTTTTCACCCTTAAAATTAATAAAAATGAATTGATGGGTCTGTCTGCTGGAAATGGAAGTGGAAGGAACAGTGAACAAAGTAGTTGATTAAAAACTTAGAGGTATAGATAAAACAGGTTGAGGGAGACACGGATGGACTGAGATAGATATAAATATGAAAGAGAGAGAGAGTATCATGAGAGAGAGAGAGAGAGACCTGGAGAAAATGCCATCAAACTGAGGCACATATTAAGCAATGTAAGAGACACATTCGCGCACATAGATATCTGGGTGCATTTACGACTACACATTGACACACACACATTGACACACGCGTACACACACACACACACACACTCATACATATATTAGTACATACAAGGGATATTTGTTGTGGTGCAATGCTTTGGATACTTATCTTGCAAGCTGTTACTAAGTTAGCTCTTTATTAGATAATCTACAGTTACTGCTTCCTGACAAACTAAAATGTCTTTCATAAAGATTTGATTCTTTGTATTTGGCCAGAACAAAATTTCGAAACGCTTTTAAGTGAATTGAAGTTCTCATCAAGAGAATTACGTTTAAATGAATGTTTATCCAGAGCTACAGAGGTCAGGTGAGTACGGTGGGTGTAGTTGAACATCCCAACTAAGCTGTACTAATTACTGTCAAATCTGCAAATAGACGTGAATCTTATCGTAGTCCTGATCAAAGATGACATCTTTTCGATTGACCAATTCGGGACGCTTTTCATTGATTGCTGCTTTTAGTAGATTCGTTTGGGAACGCCACCTCGCTGAATTCAACGTCTGATTTTCCATGAAGGACCTAAACTCTAGCTCAACCATCAGGCCCATCCAATGTAGCTCCACATGACTAAAAATTATTGTTGATAAACCAGTTTTCATGTACTGCTTTACCCAAAGTCCCCCTGTCTCTTTTTGATGTTTAAATTTGGTATTTTAGTTGTTCTTTAAAGTTGGCATTTTTTTTCTCTCAGTTTACGCTCGTAATACAAATATATTCAAATATTCTTTGCTGAACTTAGTAATAAGGAAGTTAATTGATCTGCAAAAAATATTGAATTTTTTCTACTTCCTTTTGTGACATTTTTAAAGACAGTTTCTTTTTCTCTGTGTCCCTATCTTGCCAATTCTGAAACTTTCTCGTCAAATTTCGTAATTTCCAATATATTGTGTTCACATCATTCAACAACTTTACATCTCATTTCTCTTTTGAGGTTATATCTTTCTTAAAGCCCATAACAATCTTTATGTATCTGGAATTAAAAAAAAAGAATATAAATAACTATACTCTATTATATATACTTTATTTACAATATGATTAGCAACCCTTATACAAACCGACATTACCAAATAGGTTATTGCAAATTATTTCAAATAAACTGAAATTCGCGTATTTATTATATAAATGCAATATACTGAAGATTTTACGAACGCGAGTTGGTTAATATCGTTTTTATTGTGAAAACATTGGCTTGTATAAAAAAATCTGGGACAGTGTAATTAATTACAAATATATATGCAATGTACTGAATGTTTCTCGTGTAAATAGTCATTACACACAGGTAGGTCCTGGATATTCTCTACATTGCCAATTACATGCACGCGAATTGGAAAACATAGACACGAACATCATGATATTAAACAGGGTTGATTTCAGATTAAAATTAACACCTCGTTTAAAAAAGCTATTTCAAATAGGAAAAGGTTGAAATAGGTTGAGAAAATTGAACTCTAATCAGTTTTTCTATTGCGGACGTGAAATCGTCGCTTCAAGTGAAACAATATGGACGTCTTTTATTTTTTCATGTTGTTTCGATACAATCCATCATACAATACGAGATATTTTTTCTTTCACTGGGAGAACGCCAAAATTACTGAAGTGATTATGAGAGAATAATTCTATCAAGAACATTTGCCTGAACTCTTGACCACTGACGATCCCATTCTTTTTTTTCTTTATTTTGTTTCGAAGGTCGTTTGAACTTAGTGCAGTTAGAAATATTTAATGCCAAGTCAACAATTTCTATTCTGCCCTAAGAATGATATTGTTTGTTAGCACAGAATAAAATGTAACTTATGCATGATTGATGCTGGAGTAGTGGTAAAGTCAATGGAAAGCGATAAAGAATAGTTGAAAACTTGAATGCGCAACGGGTTTAAATACTTCTTTTCTGTGTAGAGTAATTCAGGACGTGGGTGATCATGGTTCTCCGTAACTTCCTATCCTTTGTTAATATAAATAATGCTTATTACCTTCTTTCCACTTTCTCTTCTTCTGTTGTCATTCATTTAGACATGTTTTTAGGTAAGTTACTCCCCACCTCCTATATCTTACATTCAATATGTCCTGCATGTATCAAATTCTACAAGCCGTCTTTCCTCATTACGTGTCCCAAAAATTTCAGCTGACGTTTTATGATTCTAAGTATAAGTGTCCGTTTTGTTTTCACTTTCCTTGAAACTTCCCTGTTGCTCACATACTATGTCCATGGTATTCTCAGCATTCTTCTGTAGAACCACATCTCTGTTGCGTCAAGTTTCCTCTTCATCTGTGACAAAAAGTGTTCAGTATTTACTGCCATATAGACGGGTTGATATTCCATAGCATTCTCACCCGAATCTGCTTTGTAATTAGCATTCGGCCGCACATTGAATATCCTTGCTGTTGTAGCATACCCACGGACGATAAAGTTACATAAATACAGTAGTTAATACTGTATGTTGGTCTGCAGTTGGAGATTCGTCTGCAGCTGTGCTGGTCAAACTCTCTGCCTTCGGGCAGAGATGACTCCAGACGAGTCTATGCCAAAGGGCAGAGTGTCGTTTCGGGAAACAGTTACCCGACCACCTTTTATACGGGGTTTACGGGGAATTTTTGGCCGAGCCTATGGGCTCGTATATCCCACATTAAATTCGGCCTTGTGCCACATCTGACCGCGTGGGGCTGTTGGTAGATATCCTGCAGTAGGAGATTCATTGTGAAATTCGCTTGACTCACTATTAGCACTTGACTACTACTTCTACGCGCCGCTGGCAAATCTTATATGTGTTGTTCGTATCCTAAGTATTATCGTTCATTACCAACCTTCGTTGGATTATTCTGTTCAGTAACCCTCCTTAGGTTACAACACTTGCCACATCTGTTCTGGTGCTTCTTCTATGTATTTTGAGATTCGGGACAACGTCGAAAGAAGATTATGCAATATTATCATGTGTTGACATAACATTTCGGCTTCAATCACTTTCCAACCCCCGTAACGTGTCTTCCCTGTACCATTTCTTTAAATATTTTCATGTCAATTGTTCTGGTGAGCTTTCCTCTTAGGTACCTCGACATCATGAATTTAAGCATAGTACTAGATTGGCAGTTAGGTCTCATCATTTTACTACTGAAATTGCTAACTGTAACCGTAAGTTCTATTCTAATAGCTTGTTCTCTCGCATTTCTCGCTTATAGAAATCGTTTTCATCTTCATGCTTTCCTGTCAACTATAATCTACAAAAAAAAAAAAAAAAATGTAATATCAATCATCACCTTCTGTCTCCTTGTCATATATGGTCGGGAGCCCCCGATGTTCGTCTCAAGGTCCTTGACAAAATCTAGAGACGGATATGTAATGTGATTGGTCCTGATATGGTATCTCGTCTATAGTCACTTTCTCACAGACGTGCCGTCGCTTCCCTCTGTCTTTTCTAGAAATACTTTCACGGTAACTGCCCCGACGTGATACTTTCGCTGGTTCCCAAACTTTGTATATAGAGAAATAAAATGTAAAAAATTCTTACAATATAAAAATATTTCTGGCTTTAAATAACCTTCAAACCGTTGATAAACTGTAAAAACAAATCATTCATCTACCGAAAGGAAAGTTGGTTCTATGTGTCGCGTCAGAAAGTTTTTCTTGCCTAATTCCATCCTTCAAATCTATAAATCAACCATTCGCCTTTGGATGGAATACTGCTGTCATATATGGTCTGGAACCCCCGTTGTTCGTCTCAAGGTCCTCGACAAAATTCAGAGACGGATATGTAATGTGATTGGTCCTGATATGGCATCTCGTCTAGAGTCACTTTCTCACAGACGTGTCGTAGCCTCCCCCTGTCTTTTCTATAAATACTTTCACGGTAACTGCCCCGACGAACTATTTTCTCTGGTCCCCAAACTGCATGAATTTAAGCGTACTGCTAGGTTGTCATTCCAGTCCCACCCTTTCACTTTCGAAACTGTTAAATGCAGCCATCTCTTCTACTCCAATAGCTTCATGTCTCGCACTTCTCGTCTGTGGAACTTCCTTCCACTTACTTGCTTCCCTGATAGCTATAATTTTCAATTATTCAAATGCAATGTCAATCGACATCTTAAGATGTCTTGATCTAATTCCCCGTTCTTCTCTTCATCCTTTCCTCTATTATGCCTCTTTACACTTGCTCCTAAACTCTGTAACCCCTTGTGTGCTAGTGGCACTTCCGCCTTGCTTAGGGCGAAATGCTTAAAAAAATTCTGTTCATTTTCTCTTCAGTAACGTTTGCTCAGTTTCTTTCACGCTTTATAAACCCTTTGCGTTTTAGTAGCTTTATCATCTTGCTTGGCGTGAACTGATTAAAAAAATAATGACGCTTTCTGATTCTGAGTCGAATTGTCCTTTTTGTGTCCATTTCCTTATATCTTCCATGGTATTCTCAACATCCTTCTGTAGAAGTATGTCTCTGTTGTCTCAAGTCTACTCTTCATCTTGTCCAGTAAAGCTCTGATTATTGTTTGATTTGCCACTTCATTGCCACAATTTACTGTATCACTAGGTAAGTAATCAACAGAGTGGATTAATATATTGACGTGTTTGTTCAATAAATCATTATAGAATTGGACTACATAACCTGTTGGTCGTAGAATAATATTAGGTGGTCAAGAAATTCTTTTTCTTTATTAAGTAAAGATAAACTTTATTGAATGACCCTGTTAACGTTTTGTTGCACTATGTTTTTTCATTTTTCGATCAGTTTTTTAATTCCGTCCATTCTTTTCAGCTCTATATGACTTTTGAAATTTGGTAATTCAAAGTTGCAATATTTAATGAATACGTTAGTTGAGTGAAGACTTTGCACCCAAGCTCTTACAATCTTTGCCTAATCGCCAAACAAACATGCTGTCTGGCGTTATCCTGACACCATATTGCATTCCTTCTTTTAACTAATTCGAGGCGCTTCAACTGGTCTTCACTTGTTCGACTCACTCATCTAATTCTCAATAGCTCATAGTAGAAGATACTTTCCCATTTGACCATAGCATCATTCTTTTTGGATAAAGACCAGTTTTAATATATTTAGTGCTGATGTACGGGTACCGCAGCGGTTCTCAGCGTGTGTAATGGATATGTCAAACCAAATTCAAATTCCAACCTAGTCTGTTGCGTTCACTTTCGCACGAATACCTTTACGAAAGGCATGAACCCATGTCTTGTTCTTCGAGCTGTGAGTTAAATAGAAGAGTAGACTGGGCTCTGAGGCCTTCGATGGTAACCAATTGAGGAGAGGAACAGCTCGAGAACCATGATCACCTACGTCCTGGGATATGGCATTAAAGCAAAAATGCCGCCCGATCTCTTGCGTTGAATGTTGTTGTGGATATCCGCTTTTCATTATCTTTCCCATTAAAAATGGAACGCTTAAATATAGATGAGTTGATTGTTTTTGCGTCACATGACCAAAGGATTTGAATCACTTGATTTGTTATTTTGAATATATTGGCTGTCATTCGCCTTGTATAATCGTGGTTATTCTTAACTAATACTTGATTTGATCGCTATCAACCTCGACTCGTCTATCCAACCCTCTAGCACGAAGTATCACAAACCAAGTTCAATCATACACAGTATCTTCTCCATGTTTACAGAATATCTTTCTTCCTTCAGTCAATTTTTTTTTTACCTTTGTTAAAATAAAGAAGTAGTAGAAATATCTGTGAAAATTTCACGGGTTTCAGAGTTTAATTTTCTGGAAAATCTTAATTCTTAAGTTAATGATTGAATAAGCTACTGTGGAAATTTCCTTAGTGCATTGTTAAAAATCTGAGCTTTAAAAAGTTTAACAAAATATTACAATAATATTCATAAATATGAATTCCGGTTATTATTTAAAGAAGTAAGAGGGTACAAATGAAAAGATTAAAAATAGACAAGGTTTTCCGTTTCACTGAAGCAGATACTAAACACGTGAGTGTTATCGTCTCCTTTATCTTCAATTTCTTTCTTTCTTTCTTTCTTTCTTTAAAACCAAACAGTTCTTTAGATATATTTTTTCTCCTGTCTATCCTCACAATCAAACGGGAATGTCCTATTTATTTTAAGTTATGGCGGGGCGCTAATTTAATACATAACTATCTAAGGAACTAATAGAGTAAGGAACAAGATGAATTATAATATTATAATGCGTCAAAGTATTTCGTCCAGCTTCAAGGTTAGAAAACAATAACCAAAAAAATATTCCAAATTTGACAATTTTAAAAACAAATCTATGCTGTTATGACAACTGTTAAAGTACAATCAAAAGCAATATTGTTTTTTTTTTTAAAAAAAAGCTAGTTAAAATTAAATGTCATCTAACGACAAAAACAAAACGGACTTTTTAAGCTGTCCAATAACAACGATGAGAAGGAGTAAGAGAATAATAATAGCGGTGAGAATACGGATAAAACCAATTGTGATAGCTGAGCTAGGTCGGTATTTCTGAGCGGTGTTACTGAACAGTATTCAAGCTCTATTAAAAGTAAGCCTTTCAAATGTTTATTTTGAAAGCAGATAGACAAGTTACGTACATCTGGAACATTGGTGCAACATAGGCTTCATATACGTCCACTTCTGTTTGATCTTCAGTCAAAGTGTAGTGTAGTGCGATTGTTTGTAAGTTCATCTTACAGATCTCTTCGGCGAGTGGAGAGTTTAATCGTCACTGCATGTTTTATTACTAAGCTATATATATATATTTTTTTAATATCAAGGCGAATGTGAACATTAAAAATGGGCTGAGGGAATAGAGTGTTTAAAATCCTCCCAAGAAAACAGTAAAAACATCAACAAAGAATAAATCAAACGAGAGTAAATGGATTTATACAAAGTAATTGAAGAAATTTTCGCTATTGATAAAAACGATCGAGGAAAAAGTTTTATTTGATACTAGCCGAATTAACCACGCCTTTCTACGTGTCACACATTGTTTTTGTAAGAAATGATTGATCTTAAATCATCGTTATAATTTGTAGAGAAAAATGATGCATTTCAATATTACTCAATGATCTTGCTGATGTGACCTCCATCTTCTGGCTTTCCCTTTCTATATTAAGGATAGGAGTCATTCCCTTGTCCAAATTTAAAGCAAAGAAAAAAATTTCAGTGGGGTGGGGTTGTGCACCCCGGAGACTCTCTTTTATCAAAATGAAATATACTCATCCAAGTACCCTAGGAGTAATTCTCTTGTTCAAATTTAAATCCAAGGGAAAAATTTTCTGGAGGAGGTCGTGCCCGTCAGAAACCCCCTTTGATCAAAATGAAATATACATATCCAAGTACCCTGGGTAATGTAATTTCAGAATATATGTGGTTATGGGGAGGGGGTCTATCTCCAAAACCCTAGGAGGAGTTGGATAACAAACAGACAGACAGAGGCTACAACTTTAGATATATAGATTTCCAATTCACATTCGTATGAATAACAACATGATACAACAATAACAATGATAATAATAATGGAAGGAATTTAAGGGATCCTAAGAAATAACAAACTTAAGAAAAATATTTCATACACTCTGTGAATGATCAGGGAAGTATATCATCATTAGCAGATTATTCTTTCTTTTACTAAAGTTTTCCAAATAGAAGGCCCAAGAGCCACCAAGGTAGAGGGTTACTGAATAAAGCGTGTGATATGAAAGTAAGGAGTGGAAATAGGAAGTGAAGATCATGACTATATACGGAGGACAGATAAAGACTGATCCTAGACTTAATGACGTTAAGATTGTAGTGTTCGGGGGGAAGATCCACGCAAAGTAACAGTTCTTGGAAGTTTTCTGAGTGGAACATTCTTCTTACTAAAGGAATACGTAAGCAATGAGGATGATTCAACCCCGTGGTCTAGGAAGGCGGGTTTTGACTGCAAAAGTCTGAGTTGGTGGCATTAAAGAATGGAACTCATCTAAATTTTTGCCATAGAAGAAGCGATTGAGTAGCGATTGGCTTGAGACGTTTCGTTTGTGAGAAGGAAGTTGTAAGGTAGAAAATAAGTAATTCTTCACATAGCCGCGTAAAAGATGTGGACTTTGTTAAGTGTGGAAAATTGGGAATTAGGCAGCTCCAATCCAGATATGGCAGCAATACTCCAGTTTGGGCTTCATATTAATCTTAAAAAAAAAAAAAAGAAAGAAAAAGAAAAAAAAAGAAAAAGAAGCATGTCAGATACTTTCTAGAGCAGCATAAAGAAACGATCTTTTTCCCAGTATCTTTAGCGATGGGTTGTATATATGAGTTCCACTTAAGGTCTAGAGTGAACTTGAGTCTCAATAAACGTTCAAGACAAGTAACTTAACTGAGAATACAACCATCCATCATAAATGGAGTTTGATCGCTGATCATTAAATAATATTAACTTAGTTTTCAATGAATTGAACGTTACAAACCTGTTTTTTTTTCTTCTCATTGAACTGCTAGTCAGATGAAAGATCAGCCTCTAGGCTCTAATCATCTTGATTTTGGGAGGTGCACCTATAAACTGTGGTACCATCTGCATAGATATTTACTAATGATCTGAGGATGTTCCTAAGAATATCGTTAATATAAAGCCGAAAGAGAATAGAACCGAGGAGAGAGCTTTGGGTACGCCTGTATTGATCACATGGGCTTCGGAAGATTGACAATGACTTTCATGGACCCACCTGGTACTGTATCGATATCAGTGTCAGCTGATATCTGATTAAATGGAAAAGAGCTAACCTCTCACAGAAATAGATTTGGACATTTATCTTCCTGATGGTTAGCAACTAAGTGATGTGGTCTTCACAAGGACAATGACAAACGTCTCGGACAAAGTCAGTGAATGAAGATAAATTGCTTTTATAGACAATGATAAGACAAAGAACAATGTTGTCTATAAGATAGTTGTCACTAGCCGCGAAAAAGACAAGTAACGAGAAGATCGCCTTGCATCGATGGAAAAGGGAAGACCCCCGTTAGACTGTTCACCTCCCTTCTCACTTAGCTTAATCTCAGATTGGCTCGTCTATAGCTGTAGGTTATAAAATCTGCTTACTGCTACAAATTCTCATGGTTTTCATTCGTGGGTAACGATCTGGGCGAAGGATTATTTTTAAGCCACAAGCGTTTGACTGACAGAAGCTGCACCCCGAGAACAAACCCGGTTTCTGGTCTGAGCTGCAACGTTAGAGTACATTCTCTAGAAACAGCTTATCTGTCTGATTGCACAGTACGCTAACAGTGTAAGAGATTTTTTATTGTAATATTTGATTTAGTCTCTTAGTCGCATCGTCTCAATCCTATCGCTATTCTATTGTTATTTTCAAGGAAAGTGTTTAGATGAGTCCCATTCTTTAGTGTCATGGAATTAACAACCATCTTATACAAGCGCAGGGATGTAAAAAAAAACAACAACCCTGGATTGGTGTCCAGGACGTAAATTTGAATCCTTTAAACTTCGTTAAAGCATCCAAATAGGAGAAGGAAAACACTGATGTAACATCTGCGCCTGAGAGAATGTTGTCCCATTCATTTTTTGGGGGTAACTGCTGTTCTTGATTGGAGAATCGGATTGACTCAGTGCAACATATTCCTCCCATTTAAGAATTCAAGCACAGACATTACTTAATATCGTAAGATTTTTTCATACTGGATGGTTTGGCTGTAGTCAACAAAGATAATCATAACTAATGATGCCTCAAAATAATGCGACCATAACTTTGTGTCAAAGGCGTTGAAAATTTCTCCGGTTTAATGAGCCATATTCATTTAAATCAAAACTAAATCTTGAAATGACATCTTTTCATGGTCATACTCGACAACGAGGTTATATATGAATGTATGTATGCAATATAGAATCAATTTACCGTCAATATATTTAATTGATTTAACATTAGTCTAAAAGGTTATTTTTATATGATGGATTCCAAATTCTGAACAAGTGACCTTGGTCATATGTTAAATCCATTTTTTTCAGAAAAACATCAAGATTTACTAACCTGTTATCGGTTCCGAATGCGGTACACATAATAAATTTCTTCACTCATGGGTCAGCAGTCAAACTCCATAATAAGAGGCAAATATTTATTATACGTTCAAAACTCGCATAGGGAACGTTGGGAACATCCGGCAATATACCCAACTGTAAAAAAATATTTGTTTTTTGTGATTAGACTTTCCTTACACTTAAATGTTGCGAGTAGGCAGAAAATACAAAACAAAAAGAACGGGTTAAGCAATAATCAATATGTCGATCTACCTCATGGCTAAGAATGTATCAGAGGTCAACGCTGGAGTTCAGGTAGAAACAAACAAATAAACCCAAAAGAAAACAAAAACAATAAAGCAATATTTTGAGGTTTGATATTCAAGACAGGGTTTCACTACTTGGAAGATTGGCGCATGACAATCTTCATCTCATGCTACTACTATATTATAATATCTTTTATGTCTTCACTTCAGTTACATCAAAAAAACTAATAGTGACATTAATAACATCAGTGCGTTGTAGTTGTAACAGCAGAAACTGTATTTGTTTAAATTCTTATTGGTTTATTGTTGTACTTTGTGCTCTTAATAAGCTGCAATAATAAAAATGGCCAGCAAAAATGAACACAATGGTTGTCAATATTGGCATTATTTATTTGGGGTATTTGTTATTAATATTCTTTTTTTCCATATTATTGTATGACTCACGTTTTTCGTTTTGATTCAGGCTTTGATAAAAAAATGAATAAAAAAAGTGGAAAGAAACGTCCCTTCTTTTTGGTTTTAATCTATTTCTGGTATGCAACACAAAACTGAGTTTAAGAGATAGATAGATAGATAGAGAGAGAGAGAGAGAGAGAGAGAGAGAGAGAGAGAGAGAGAGAGAGGAGAGAAAGGGGGAGGAGAGAGAGAGAGAGAGAGTCTTTTTGATCAGTTGCACACGCTGGCGATCCTTTCTTTGCCCCGATATCACGCACGCGCAGGCGGCGATCCGTAGCCATTTGGTTGTCGTTGTGTAACATGTAAGCCCTTTTTATATGCAATAAACGCAACATTGATCGTTTTGTACATTCCGATGATGCCTTTTTCTTTTTTTTTTCTTATTTTTAGGTAGGAGCGGAATGGATTGAATGAATAATAATAATAAATTAACCTAGATCAGTTATTCTGAAACACACACACACACACACACACACACACACACACACACACACACACACACAAATGAGTTATTTGTTGATATGCAGACTGCTCTATCAATTCAGACCAAAAAGATTGATCTTATAATTAGAGACACAAAAAGGTATCTGTCAATGATCGATGAATAAATAGACGAGAAAAGAAATAGAGAATACTGACATTTAGAAATCCTAACTATGAAATATGGAAATGACGGCCATTGCTGCCGATGTCAAACCACCAAACGCATTTGTGACAATTTTTAATGGGAGATTAATCAGGACGGTGACAGAAGGAGCTACTGTATTGTTAAATAGAGAAGGTGTACCAAAAATACATTTAATTGCAACTGTTAAGTGGCAAGTTTGCAGCATAGAATCGGTTGCTGGTATAATGTTGTTTCTTTAAATACACCAAATAAATTATTTAAATTTTATACTTTGGCTAACTAAATCAGTGGCACATTGACATTGAGGGGAGCTTATCAATATGGTTGATAGAGGATAGTACTATAATAATTGATAATCGCCGATAAAAAAGATCTCGGATAAAATAACACGAATGAAAAATAAAACCAAAAGAAATATGGACAAAGAGCGTGAAAACACCAAGGCCATGCGTTGACCGACGAAAAAAAAACATTTATATAAGAAGAGATAGACATAGCTAGCTAGCTAGCGAGAGAGAGAGAGAGAGAGAGAGAGAGAGAGAGAGAGAGAGAGAGAGAGAGAGAATCTTTTTTGTTTTGCATGTACAACAAAGAAAGTGGAATCGGTGTGTCGAATTCAATTTCTGACCGAGTTAGTTTCATTTTCTTCAGGCTGATACCCTTGGAAAAAGCGTGAATCCACCTTCCTTCAGCTATGGATTAAATAGCAGTGTTGACTGAGTTCTCTTTTCTTGAGTGGTAACCAGTCTAGGAGAAAGAAAACTGAATTCTAACCCCGTAAATAATAGGTCAGAATGGGCTATTTAGCCTTAGTTGAGTAACCAGTGCACTGAAGAGAGACGGGCTCCGCCAGGTTGTCTTGCCTTAGACACAAAATCCACTGCTGCTATCGCTGAGCTAATTCGTTACATTGGGATTCGTTACATTACGTTTCACGATTTGAGCGACTGACTCAATTGTGTAGCTCCAGCTGCTCGATGTTGGAAAAGCAGAAAAAGTGTGCGAATTCTTTTGCGTTCTCCATTATGTGACTTTCATCGTCATTTTGCTGTAAGTTACGTCAGGCGTGACATACGACATGACTGAATATGTTGCAACTGTCTTGCGGACGTGTCCTAAAAGCAATTCAGAACCGCACACTATATGAAAACAGCATCAAGATTATTGTTTGTTCTTAGTGGCTAATCTATAAAAATCCCTCTTAATAAATGACAAAACTAATGGAATTATTATTATTTATAATAATAATAATTATAAATGCTCTGAGGCTACCCCATGTATGCCTCTCATGGCTCCTGATCTTAACTGATTGGAGATGTTAACATGTTTTGTCTTAGTGTATTAAGATGCGCTACACTACAGTATGCATCCCGTTTGGTACTATAGATTAATTTGTCAGATGTCTGACCTTAAATAACTACGCAAGTCTCCAAGGGACTGACGCATTGTGCATCTCTATTCATGAGCAGGAGTAGTTGGTGAGCATTATGGACGGGAGTGGTAATCAAGACGACTTGCGTGTCACGTCACGTAGGAATATTCTTAGTGGGAGACAACCTGAATAGACTGGGTTAACTAACCTGGGTTGCCTGACCTGAAAGTATTTCTAACCGGCAAGGTTATGTTGATTTTTTAAGCGTAGCTTGGATGTGGCATAAGGTCGAAAGTATGGGTCACCCAGTAAGGATCGAAATCATTATTCAGTCGTAACTGATTTAACGAGACAAGCTTGCTAACCATTACACCACGTCGATTTGCCCTGGCAACGTTGTGCATGGTTTTAGCAAAACCTTTTATCATATTACGCACAATTGTTTACAGGATTTTGTGCCTGGTTTACGCCTGTCAGACTGGATGTTATAATGGGCATACTGAGCTTTGTATATTTCTACACCAGACACTTCAGGACGTGGACGTATATGGCTTACAACAGCTTCATTGCCCTTATAGCTCTATGCAACTTTTGATTCTTTACCACCGTTCTTTGTCCCTGCCCTGTCACCCATTCACCCAACCCCATAACCATAAGGTAGGTTACACGATGTTTCTCTCTGTTCTTCCCTATCTGTTCCTTGAGTGTTAATTTTTCAAGTTCTCTTTCCTCGTTATGTGGCCCCAATCTTTCAACTGTCACACTCTGATTTTAAATATAAGTGTCCTTCTAGATCCCATTCCCTTGATACTTTCCTCGTTGCTAATATGATCAGTTCATGGTATTCACAGCATTTGTCGGTAGAGCCACATTTTTGCGGCTTTGAGCCTCGTCTTTATTTGTAGAGAAATTGCTCAGTATTCACTGTTGTACGGGTGGATAGGTATGACATAGCAATTTAGCACGCTTTTGGTTTGTAACGAAATTTTCATATTTGAATCGTTTCACCAGACACTTCAGGGACTAAAACTCAGAGTAAACATTAAGAGTAATATGAAAGGATCTAGTCAAAGCAACATAAGGGTTCCTAGAAATAATAACAGTTTAAAAGCAAAGCAAAAATCGTCATAAACAGTCATTTATATGCCATGCGTGATACACGCTTAGGCGATCATGTGTCTTTCGATGCCTGACTGTCGAGGCAGATTTTTTCTTGCAATAGGTTGCCATTTCTTTCTGTGGTAGACCAGTTGCCATCCAAGACTACAGAACCCGGTCTGCCCTGCTATTTACCCAAAGCTAGGAGAGAAGAAAAGGATTCATACGTTTCCCATGGGTATTAATACGTAAGTGAATGTAATGTATCTGAATGGAATTTGAACTCGGCTCTCCGATTTCTAAATCCGAGCAGCTATCCATTACTCCACCGTGAAAACAGATTTTCTGAATGACAGATAAATCAGCAAATAGCAAATGTTAGAGCATCTGCCTTGAACTTTTAGAGCCTAGCGGAACTTATTTTAAGATAATTTTATACCAGACGAGCTTTTACATTGTGTTAAAATACAATTAATGCTTCTGTGGCATTAAAAGTATGTTATATCTCTGGATCATATTAAAGATATAGAGTTGTTGGTTATGGAATTTTTTATCCCTTTTAAT
>CAHIKZ030001835.1:132500-167500 GCA_903632075.3 Acanthosepion pharaonis | reverse complement strand
TTCTTATTTTCCACCCGACCGTCTGATACGTCACCATCTTCATTTACATACGCAAGTATTATTATTTTTAGTGGTATTAATATTATGATTAAAACAAATGATATTAACATGTTACACACATTGAAAGCGAACCAACTTCCTGGCACCCCTACCTTGATCATTCTAATCCACGATAACAACAGAAAATAGAGTAAATTAAAGAAAAAAAAAGAATTTTGCTTTTTTTTTATTTGCTTAATTAACTAAGGATTCAAGTCTGTTGCTTCGTGTATTTACTGGGAGTTTGGCTAATTTAGTGACACATTAATTGCTGCATCTAATTCGAATAAGCAGCCATCACCTGGTGTGTTTTTCTTCTTCTAGGGAACACGTCATTGATACATTCATTACGCCTCTCTAGTCTGGTTCACCTACCTGTGAAGGCCACGTACCATTTCACTGCAGTTAGCAAAAACGGTCAGTGTTAGCAATTATCTCACTCAGCAAAATGAACAGAATCTAAAATTAGGCGCCGAACATGCCGAGCAGAATAGAGAAGCAGATGCAGCAGGTAAACAGTGTTTTTAGAATATATAAAAGCGAAATAGAATGTTTGCCCTAGTGTTAAGTTAAGCGAACTAAGTCTTGTAAATCAAATCGCTAGTTTAGAGAATTTACCCTTAATAGATATTTCCTTGTATAGCCTTATACAAGATTGACCTCTACTACAGCCCCTTTCACAAAGACGTGACGTGGCTTCCCTCTGTCTTTTCTACAAATATTTTCATGGCAACTGCTCTGACGAATTACTTTCACTGGTACCCCAACTGCATGAATTTAAGCGTGCTACTAGGTTGGCACCTCGGTCCCACCCGTTCACTGTCGAAACAGTTAAATGTAACCGCCTCTTCTACTCTAACAGCTTTTTCTCTCGCACTTCCCAACAGTGGAACTCCCTTCCTGTTACTTGCTTCCCTGATAGATATAATCTTCAAATATTCAAATGTAATGTCCATCGACATCTTCTGATGCCTTGATCTTGATCCCCGTCCTTCTTTTTATCCTTTCCTCAAACACCCCTCTTTACTCTTGCTCTTACCGTCACTCTCACTCTCGGTTCTCCTTGCTTGCTAGTTGCACTCCCGCCTTGCTTGGGCGAAATGCTTGACCAAAAAAACAAAACAAAAAAAAACAAAAAAACAAAAAACAACAACAAACAAACAAACAAAAAGACGTCTACTGGGATTCAGCTTCACCTCAGATCTCAAGTGGGACATATATGTGACCCACCGGTAGAGACACTGAAAAAAAAAAAAGATAAATACTTGCAACGCCCCAGAAAATACCTGGTTTCTTCAGTCGTGTTTTAATATTTACAAGCGTTAGATCAGACCAAAAATGGGGACTTGCTGACATATCTGATCTGGACATGCTCAATCCTCACTTGTCAGCCTTGACAGAGTTCAGAAACGTTTACGAAGCCTGGATCGAGATTACTTATTTTCTACTCTATAGACGTAACGTCGGAAGCATGTCGCTGCTTCGATGGCAAAAGTTCAGACGAGCTCCAGTCTTTAGTGCCACTTTATCAGACCTTTACAGCCAAGGCCAGGTTAGATCTCTCTTTAGCTCTAGCTTTCTCTCGCTATCTATCTATCTATCTATCTATCTATCTATCTATCTATCTGTTGTCCTATAAAGAAATGGATTGCCCCACTATCATTACAGTACAGTATAAATGTCAATATTTAAATTAGTTTTCTATTAGCACCTGACGACTGCCTCGTGCATGAAACATAGAGTTGAGCTATCAGCGAGGAAAATGTATATTTATTATTAGTATAGATTTTAGCTCTGTTATTATACATAGAGCACTATTTTATTAGCACTACCACCCAATGTGTGATATTTTATATTCACACACACACACACACACACACACACACACACACACACACACACACACACACACACACACATATATATATATATCCAGATAAGATGAGAACGAATAGGGTCCAATTCTAATGTTCGCAACATTTAATTTAAAAGAGGGCTCAATACAAAGTAGAACAATGTTCTTTATTTTAGGATATTACATCAAAAACATGTCAAAAAACGCTACACAATTTGCAGTCGTGATTTGATGCGAATCAATGCATCTTATCAGGTGAATTGCTTGATGGTAAAATGTGACACAGACATCCGAAAGCGCAAGATGTCTTCCAAAACCTAAGCAATATATTAAGAAATAGAAACATTTCGTTAGAAGCAAAGAGAAGAGTGCCGAAGTTCCTCGTAATATCAATTCTCTTATATGGCCGTGAATGCTGGACATTTTTTTCACAGATGAAAAGGATGTTTCAGGCAACAGATATGTGGTTTTAAAGAAGGATGTTGAGAATACCATAGATGGAAAATGTTCGTAAAGAGGAAGTATTAAGGAAATTGGGAACAGAAAAGACATTTTTGCTTAGAATCAGAAAGGGACAGTTGAAATAATGAGGAAAGTGGGCTTGAAGAATTTGACACTCACAGGACGTAACGATGGCAAGATGGTCACAGGGCAACAGCGAGTAGCTTGCTTAATGAACTTGTGTAAATTGATGGTAGAAGAGTGAGTAAGAAGATACTAAGATGACAGAAATTGTTTAGAGCTAAAACGGATAGGAAGCTGTGGAGAGCCATAGTCGCCCACATCTTGAAGAGACACGACGCATAAAAGAAATGGGGCGCAAACAGACTGCGTTAGAGAATTGTTTTACGAGACGAGCTTGTTAACCGCGCTAGTAGGTAGCCCAGTATTTTATAGGCAAAGCTTAGTGGATCACAAGGCCATAAAATACGGTGATAAATTTTCTAGCACGACACAATGAATTAACTTTCCTAGTAGCGGACCTAGCAATTGATTCAATATAATCTTTCCTGTACATGTCAATATTGTACTAATATTATTAATACAATAATATCAAAATCCGCTACTCAGAGTTTCATGTCATAAAACCATCAGCCGGATATAATGACCAGCGGATTTTGATAATATTGTATATATATATATATATATATATATATATATATATATATGAACCGAACCTGTATGCTACATATGGCCTGACGTGCTATAGTATTTAGCTACAGAGGAAGGTCTGTTAGCAAAGTCAAATTACTGTTTTTTAACAACAAATTTCCCATGATTTTTCAAGAATGCTCATATCTGCTCGAAGCGTATCTTAACGTAAACAAATGACATCATATATGGTGAATGGATAATTATTTTAATATATTTTCTGCTTATACGTTATTTTTATAGATAATGTATAAAACAGAAAATATATTAAAATAGTTGTCGGATAAAATCCATTTCATAATATATATATATATATATATATATATATATATATATATATATATATATGCACTAGAGAGGGAATTTTATTTAATATCGAAGATAGAATTTTTGTAGACAGTGTGGACATAGGAATCAGCATTGCATTTTACCCCTCGAGCAATCTTAAAACTTGTTCACAATCTTTCTTTCTATCTATCTATCTATCTATCTATCTATCTATCTATCTATCTATCTATCGTTGTACGTGAAGGTTTTTTTTACTTCTAGATTATTTTCTTTGTTTTCTCTAATAATCACCCCGAATTTTATTTTATGACATCCATTTAGCATCAGTAAAAGATTTAATACGTGAAATGATAACAAATAAGGGAATATTAATTTTAATATTATTGATTATTTTATCTCCATAATTCTCACCTCCTCATAATTATTCAACCTCCGCAATCTAATACTTGAGCCTCACTTGTCACCAATCACTTGCTAGTTGATCTCGATAAGGCTTCTGCAACTCGCGTCTAATATTTTCAGCCATTTCTTCTATGCAGAATCCTTCCATATCGCTTAGATTCAATGATTTCCGTTTACGAACAGGAGTTTTCAATTCATGATCCAAATGTATAATTGGATTGAGGTCAGGCTATTGAAAAGCCGATTCCGTTGCCCTAAACCTATTATTCTTAAACCATTCTGAGGAAATGTTCGGGTAATTGTCTTATGAGAAGATCGTCTACCAAGTCGTAGGTGGATAGTAGAAGGCAAGAAGAGTTTTCGAAAGAATAGGCTGATATTTTAACGAATCTATTTTCCTTTCAGATGCACGGGTAGCACCGAAAGTGTAATCAGCGAGTCGAGTTCCAATACCCGCATAGTTTGTCCCATTTGCTTTTCTACAAATGCTTTTGCGAAATGCATAAACCTATCTCTTTTTCCTTCGGCTATGGATCTCTTTAGTCAGTCTAGGAGAAAGATTATTCTGAAGTGAAAACTGCGGAGAATTGCTCGGTTGGTTATTTTTGTTTACTATCTTATCTACCTCTATATGTTATTTAATACCGAAATCTAAATATTTCATTTCATTTTTTGAGATAATCATAGTCATACGAGTCTTACTAATTAACCCATAGTTGGGGGAGAGAAGACGTGGATTCACGCCTTTCCCAATAGTATTTGCACGTAAATGTATATAACACGGCTCTCGGATTAACAATTCCGAGCCATTATCCATTATATCACCTGCACATCCAAGCTGATATTTCCAAGTGGTCACCCATCTAGGTACTGATCAAGCTCGACGTTGCTTAACTTCGGTGATCGTGCGGGAACTAGTGTTTCAATATGATCTGGCCGTAAGCCACTAAAGCGCGGAGAAAGAAACGGGAGACCACTCCGCTCTCTTTCTTAGGAAGTCAGCAGATCGCAAATAATAAAGAAAGCGAAGAAAAGACAATCTGCGG
Organism: Acanthosepion pharaonis; assembly: GCA_903632075.3. Taxonomy (NCBI): domain Eukaryota; kingdom Metazoa; phylum Mollusca; class Cephalopoda; order Sepiida; family Sepiidae; genus Acanthosepion; species Acanthosepion pharaonis. Next base: position 162,718 of record CAHIKZ030001835.1, on the reverse strand, counting down.
TGAGCTATGATCGCCTACGTCATTAAGGAACATGACATAAAAAATCCCTTCAATCGTGGTGAGTTTCCCGGTACCCACTATACTAAAGCAATCCCATTAAGTGATATACCCACCGCTGAGATGGTATTTTAAAAAAAAATTAATCATACACTGTTCTTTTGTTTTTCTCCACGTGTAACATTGTCAGTTATTTCCTCAAAGTTGAATTTTTGTTTCGTCTGACCGAATAACTGTATTTCAGTAATCATTCAACTGATTCCCAATCCTTTTGAGCGAATGCTAAACGAGTTTTCTTACGCGCTTATTTTTTATTTTTCGGTAGTGAATTTTACATGTAAGTCGGGCGTGAAATCTTTGTCAGTTCAGTGTTCTACAAATTGGTGAGACGTGTCCATCTGTCCTTCAGATCTGTCTGATTCTTTATGCTCGATTTCAGGCTGACTGATTGTTCCCATATGAATTTATACAGCCTTCGTGCTAAAATGTTCCTTGGACAACTGGGTCGTGCAAGCGTTGATACATCATCAATTTCTTTCTATTTATGAACACTTGATAATACAGTGAAAGGGGTTTTGTCAGGCTTCATGGCAATTTTCCAATATCCTTACTCGAAGAGATAAGCCCTAATCAGTTTTTCTTCAGGTCTTATTAGTGATTTTTAGGTTTTGCTATTATTTAAAAAAAAAAAGATTAATGCTCAATTTTAAAAATAAATTTCTACAGGGCTTCTAAAATGACATTGAGTAACGCAACATTCATGGGGCTACACGAAAAGTTCAGTTAGATTTGCGACCGACTAAATTTACTACCCAATGTGTTTTGACACACACACACACACACACACACACACATATATATATATATATATATCATAAAAGATCGAAGTATTAAATAAACGTGTGTTAATCAGATATTAATTATTTACATGCCTTTGGTGTTACTTTATTTCCTTAAGTAATAAACATTTCACTTGGACAATATATATATATATATATATATATATAGAGAGAGAGAGAGAGAGAGAGATTTAATAGGCTGATTAATGAAATTTGAGGAATAAAAAGACGACAAATGATAACAATATTGGCAATAAGATTGATGATATTTATTTATAAATTAGCCTTTTGATTAAATTACGAACAAGTAATGAAGTACGAAGAGAAATTTTTTAAGCTGGAATTTTCGGAGACACAATTGTCCTTTTTCAGCGAGACGGGCAATAAACAAAGAAGTGCGACTCACTTTTCCGAGGAATGTTTTTTTTTTGTTTGTTAGACAGCTCCCCGTGGAAACTATATTCTCTGAGTGAACCAAATCCCTGTTTAATCCCTTTAATATGTGATATATATATATATATATATATATATATATATATATATATATATATATATATATATATATATAAAAATATAATAAAATGTAAAACACTAATATTATGTTTAAGCCTTTTTATCCTTACTCTGTCCTGGACATTGAGTTCTACCTGGATTCTATCCTCTTGGAATTATTTTTTATACAAATATATATGTATGTGTATGTATGTATATATATTTAGATATTTTAGATATATGATTGCATATGTATGTGTATATTTACCACTAATACTATCAATATCTATCTATCTATCTATCTATCTATCTATCTATCTATCTATCTATATATTAAAGATCACAGATATTTTTGTCGATTAATCTTGTTGATAACATTTTCCAAAATTACGAATGATCCTTCTCAGATAAGTAGAAAATTCCGTCAGAAATTGTCCGATGTTCATTTCAGAATAAATATGGCCCTTCAATCTGTTTGTTAGAAAGTTGAATTGTCTGTTGTCTTTAAAAATATTTGCCTTAAAATCATTTGCTACCTAAATACACAGTGTTTAAATTGCATGGTCGTGCATCTTACCATGATACCATGATATCAATACTCAAAAATTCCGACGAAGTCTGGTCGAAAAGCAAATTCAACTTTCTAACAAGCAGATTGTATAAATTCAGCGTATGTACGAGAACCATTGTTTCAACGCTATATGGTCGTAAACCAGGAATCCAGTTAGATAGGTGAGTTGATAGATGAGCACAAAAACAGGTAATTACATCTAAACAATTTTGTAAATATTGCTTGAAATTTCGATGTGAATCTTTATCATTATTTCACAATATCTTAGGACTAATATCCTCATCCTTTTAACTTTTTAAGTTAGAAATAATTAGTTCATGAAAAATGTTTTCATAAATATTACTTTCTCTTAAGTTTCCAGCAAGTAAAGCTCAGAAGTTCGTCTAGTTCATAAAAAACGGGACTTGGTTGATTCTCTCACTTAAATTGTCAAATAGCCAATAACTGGAATATCAAATGGACATCCACCATTTTTTTCTTTTTTCCCTCTTTTGAGTTTCTGCTATTTATAGTCGTGACATTTTACCAAAAACTGATAAAATTCTAAAAGTCTATGATGAATGGTTGTCGCAAATTGTTCTGAATGAAATTTAGCAGAGCAGAATTAAAAACTCTGTTAAAAATTTCTTGAAGATGCGATGCACACCTGAAAATGACAAGAAATTGGACTGGCGTAATGATTAAAAAATCATAGAAAAATATCAGTCCGAATTTGATCGATGAGAATCCTTTCAAGGTTGAAAATGGATGTATCAGCTTTTTGTTCCTCCTGGACTAGATTTACCAAGTGTTTACCCAACCACCCTTTTTTTTTTGCAAAAAAAAAAAAAAAAAAAAAAAAATATTGGCTTGTTAGTGACGAAACATTTGTAACAGCATCTGGCGATAAAACAGACGTAAAGGAGAATTGAAGTCATGCCTTTAAGCGCATTAGTGTGATATGAGCATAAACACATTCCATTCTCCGTTATGCCGTTTTGGAACTACTATTTCTAAGAATGAGTAGAACGAAAACAAAACGTCACCTGGGAACGAGAGACAATTCTATGAAGTTCGACGAGCGGATCGGTGTAAGCAATGTCATAATGGCAAAAAAGACGAAAATACTTGTTTGAATCATCTATATTGTCGGCTTAGGGTCATATTACGTTATAAAACCGGTTCTTGTACGATTATCGAAGGTAAGCAGCGCTGAACCTGTTCAATATTTGTAATGGGTGACCGCTTTGAAATATCAGATACTGTAAACTTGAATGTGCCGAAGGTTTAATGGATAACGGCGTGGAATTGTAGAGCCGAGTTCCAAATCCAGCCGGGTTCGTTATAGTCGCTTACATGCAGATGCCCTTGAAAAATGTATGAATCCACTTCTTCTTTCCGCCAGCTATGGGTTAAATAGTAGGACTTGTATCATTAAATAAGTATCCCCCCACAATTTTTTTACAATCCAAAAATATTTTCTAGCTTAAAATAACCTGCCAAAGGTTGATAGACCGTAAGAAACAAATCAGTCAATCAAGCTATACTGTCATCCTGCTGGTATTATTTTTTTCTAAAAACTATCAATATGTAATATTTCTGCATGATCCCCGGCTCTTCTGAGCTGGAGTTTGACCTTTGACCGTTAACTCTACCTAATAATATTAAACTAAAAGGAATTGTGAAAACCGTGGGAGGGGAGAAGAAAATGGGCGTAAAAGAGGAAAGGCATGGAGTAAAAAAATTAGTTATGAATGGAAAGAAAACCAGATGAAAATACTAAACTATATAAAATGTGTGAAATGGAAATGAAAGAAAGAAAATTACAGACAGGCCCCCTGGTTGGATATTAGAGGACAATGAGTGAAAGATTAAAAAGTAGGTCTATATGGAAGGCCGTAAATATGTTTTGCATTCAAATTATCTATGAAGAAATAAGCAAGCATCGCCCAGTCCCAGGAGACTACATCTGTTGCTAGAAAATCTCTATTGCAGACACCAGCACAGGCTTTTTTGTGTTTAACACTCACAAAGCCAACCGATAGTTTATAATTCAACTATACTGAGCGGACGTTACTTAGTTTTTAGAATACAGTGCACAATCTGGTGTTATCAGCTGCTGAACAAGGATAGTACGTTCAAAGTCTCGGTCACGATGACTTGTGACTGCATTTTGATCTGAAACTTCACAGTATAATGTGATCAAAATCCACCATTGAAGTAAGTACACTGATAATGAAGTTCTTATAGTACTTCTTCGATGTGCCGCGATCCTTCAGTATTGGCTAGTACGTTTAAATCCTCAGTCACGATGACTTGTGATTTTGTGCTAGCACAACCACTGACGACTTCCGAACAATTTCAATTACCCAATTTCACTCGCAGTGTTCCAGAAAACCGGTAGTATGCTTTTTTAACAATTCCCAAATGATGCTAAACGCTGGGATTGTCACCCCAGGTTTCAATGTCGGAACACTAACGTGCCCATGCGCTCTACCATAGAGTGATAACAAATAGGCATTCCTTATTCCTTATTCCGTTTTCTTTTCTCATATGAAACTAATCCATGTTTGTATTGAATTTAGATAAAAGCAAGGATCATTGAAGTGAGTACAGGAGTAAATAGAAAAGTTAAAGGTAAAAGGGAGAGATAAGAACAGAGGCCTGAAACAAGGGAAAATCTTAGTTGAACATCCACGAGTTCAGTTAGTACTTGGAATAGTATTTTTTCTGTTTACTGAGCCAAACTAATTTTCTCTTGTTCGAATCAGATTCAATCCCTCTCATGTATTAAGAACAGCAATAAAAGCTATTCAAACAAGGGCAAGAGCAGGTACTTCCAGCGACGAACGCATTACTCAATTCAAGTTTGATTTCACTGAATCGATTACGACGAAATATTGATATTGGTCATCGGCATTAAGAGTTTAATTTCCCCTGACGAACTTGAAATGTGAGGATGCATTGTTTTACTTTTCATTTTATTTTTCTTTCTATCACCGTTTGTAAACTGGGACCTACAGATCACAAAGGTCATCAACTACAGTCTGTTAGGAACTGTTTACCATATTTGACCGTCAATTTCAGCCCTCACTGCTTACAAACCAAAGGTCTTCTCTGTCCAGCATTCACTATACTGTTATTTTTTTTTCTGGCGATATTGGTCATTTGAGCCGACTTCTCCGTCCCCAAAGACTCAAGTCTCTTATCGTAATTGCTTTGAGCGTTGTGGGGTGACGCTCAGAGCAGGCAGAAATGGCAGACGGAAGTGTGGGATGTACAGAATTGTATCTGAATCATGTGACTGCACTTACACCAGCGGATATGCACATAAAAACATCCAGCAATCATTGATGACATTCACGCACGCACACACACACACACATACAAAAACAGGCGCGTGCACACACACACACACACACACACACACACACACACACACACACACACACACACAGAGAAATATATATAACACAGTATATAAAGATGAATAATTAAGTCCTTTGTCTAATACAGTTATTAGCTGAATTGATCTGAAAATTTCATTGTATAATGTTCAGTGTGGGTGATCAATATCCACCGTCGAGAATGAAGCATTTATACTTCAGAACGAGGACGATCATAGCTCTCCATAATTTCCTGGCTTTTTTAGCTCTTTTTTTTTTGTAAATTTTGTTTTTTGCCATCCCTCCTAATCCCTGTTTTGTCAATCATTTTCACAAGTTCATCGAGTACGTTATGCGCTGTTTTTCTCTCTTCCTCTTGCCTTCAGAATGCCCTGTCAGTATCAAAATTTCTAAACTCTCTTTCCTCATTATGTGCCCGAGAAATTTGATGTTAAGTATAAGTAACATTTTTAAACTTCGTTTTAAACCTTTGTTCAGTTCATGGTATTTTTAGCATCCTTAGTAGAAACTCATTTCTGTTGCCTCAATTCTCTTCTTCATCTGTGAGGAGATTGTCCAGCATTTATTGCCATATAGGATGAACGATATTACATAACACTTCGCTACACTACAGATTCTAACTACGCGTAAATTATATATTTTACATCAAAGATCATGCCTAAAGGCAAGCAATATTGGATTAATAGACATTGATAGTAGACAATTCGACTAATGCTTTGATGCTTCTTCACATTATTATCGAGAATAAAAATCCAAATATTAAATAAACGTATCTGTTAATATGATACTAATTATTTACAAGCATTTTGCGTTAACTTCGTTCCTTATGTAATAAAATGTTTACATGGACACACACGCACACACACACACACATATATGACAATATGTTTTATATATATATATATATATATATATATATATATATGATAGAAATTATTTAGGAGTATTTGAGATTATCATAATTAAGTAATTCATAGAGTCTAGAAGAAACCTCAACAGAATGCAGAAACCACTGGACAGTCTCAAATATAGGACGAAACGGGCGTCCAGTGCTTTCTGCATTCTGTTTAGGCTTCTTCTAGACTCGATGAATTACTTAATTATGATATATATATATATATATATATATATATATATATATATATATATATATATATATATATATATAAACCCAGACAAACCTACCTAGGTAGGTTTGTCTGGCTCACTAGGTGTATCTAGGTCTGCTCTACGGTTGTATTGAGCTCTTTTGTTAGTTAGTTGTTACTCGTATCGGGTTTTTTTTCTTTCGGCTTCAGACCTGCATCTGTGCGATTTTTTGTCGGCAGAAGTCCATGTTTGTAGCTCTTTCTTTTTTTAAACCTTTTTTCCCTCGAGATTGATTTGATTAGCAAATCAAAAATTCGAGGGTTTTTCGAGACGAGTCTAGTTATCTATATATATATATATATATATATATATATATATAGTGAGTGAGTGAGTGAGTGCCGAACTACTTCGCTCCTTGCGATAGATATTGTAGTAGAGTTGTAGTAGAGATTTCTCTGAGTTATGGCTAAAGCGCATTCGGGGGTGAAGTTTTTTGCAGCAATTTTTAGTGGCGCATAAAACTTTCCATTCCAGAAAGGATCCAGTCAATAACAAGGACAGCAGTTTTTGAGGAAGCATATTTGAAGAAATTTGGGAGGGCAGCTTCCATCATATAGTATCGAAATCTGTCCCAGTCTGCCTTCGCCTCGCGAAAAATCGTTCTATCAAACGGCACATTAGGGGATGCCATAAGTTTGTCATCAATCTGGACACTGATTAGGGAATGGTCTGCGGTGACTAGTGGAGGTAAAACTTTTGATAGGCATTTATCAAGGCAAGAGGTTAGAAAGATGTCGAGGAGGCTCGTTTCTCATATATATGTAGGATGTATTTGGGCAGCGATTCTTTTTATACAAGTTTGGTTAACTACGAACGAAAGTTCCTCGTTAATTAATTATTTTTTCGATGTTCGGAATTATTTTTTTGGTTATTTGAAATATTTTTGTTCACATTTCGGCTACCGTTAACCATTATTAAAACTTTAATTTTTGTTGTTGTGTCGACGGTTTTATTTTTTAAATATCGAATTTCGCGTGTTTACTAGACTACATGTCTTCTATATATATAAAATGACAAATGGCACCCACCGATACGTGAAAGCAGCAGATTAAAAAAAAATTGACATGCCACTTAGCGACACGTGAAGACGTGACACTGCAAAACTACCCTCCCCCAAATGGATGCACGTAGGTACAGCCCTATCAGCATAAAAAATATAACTATTTTATAATGTCTTATGAAACCGCTCAGAAGACAATTTATGTTCAAGCTTTCCCTGGAAAACAGGAAAATGGTCCCAACAGTAGACAAATTTTCTTAGGTCTTAAAACACATCGTTTATGTGTTAAATGCGATTCATTGATCGAGAATCAATTTTTCCAGGTATACATCTCGTGAAATAATGTATTACATGTATACATACGCAAACATGTATATATGTACACGTGGGTATGTCGGTGTCTGTAAATGTGGGTATGCATATGTGTTTTCGCATATACAAGTACATATCTGTGCATGCATGCATATATCTATGTGTATGTATATATACATATGTGTATGCGTATATCTATCTAGGTGGATATATATGTGCGTATTGTGTACGTATATAGCATAATGAGCTTCTCTATAGAAGACAAAACAGTGTTTTGTGAAAACTCCAAGATGAAATGTATTTTTTGTTTTTCCTGTGCCAAATCCCAAGCGTAGGAAAGGTGCCAGTAAGAAAGACGCTCTTTGCTGTCTGTTACGATGCCAAGCCATCATCTCAGTTAATGGATATAATTTTCCTGTTAAACTCTTTGTCCAATCTCTCCGCTTTCATTTGCAAACTGACTCGATATAGATAAGACATGGACCACGGAGCGCATTGCCGTATCTATTATGAAATATTTTGCAAAAGAATCGATGTTCATGCTGGTCGTTCACTCCCCACTAAGTGCTCAAGTGTTGCGATCTTTCACCAAACTAAGTTAAGCACATTTGTTTTTATCAGTTCTTCTATATGGCAGTGAATGCTATACAATCTCCACATAGATGAAGAACAAATCAGAGGCAACCGAAATGTCGTTCTACAGAAGGATGATGAGAATATGACTGAATATGAACGAAAGGAAAATAGAAACGACAAGGACACTTATACTTAGAATCAGAAAGAGAAGGTTGAAATTTCTAGGGCACATAATGAGGAGGAGGGCTTGGAGAATTTGCCTCTGACAGAGTATATTGAAGGCAAGCGTGACAGAGGAAATAAACTATTTAATTAATTTGTGTACATAGTTGGTGTTGTAGCATACCTACGGACGATAATGGGTATGCTCCCATTCCCATAAATACAGTAGTGAATACAGTATGTGTTGGTCTGCGGTTGGAGATTCATTGTGGAATTCACTTGACTCACTTCTAGCAGTTGACTACTACTTCTACGCGCCACTGGCGAATCTTATGTGTGTTGTTCTTGTTCTAAGTATTATCTTTCATTACCAACCTTCGTATGATTATTCTATTCAGTAACCGTTCCTAGATGACAACATTTTGGTGACGAGGATTAGCCAAAATTACAACAGTTGGCAGAAGAGGAATTAGAAGAAAAAGCAAAAAGAAAAACCTTACTAAAAGCTACAAAGACCAGTAAGTTATGGAAAGCTGTGATCGCCCACGTCCTGAAAGGACACAGCACATAGAAGAAGAATTCCTCCATCCTCAGATATGTATCTACTTTTACCTGTACGTTGCCTTATTGCCAGATATGTAGAAATCCCATTACTGGCATGTCACAATAAAGAAATGAAATGTGAGAATTTGAGAAATGTTCCTGGCTCCAATGTCCATCTTAACTTGATCCACTTATTAGCAGAGCCAGTTATTAATGCTTTCATTTAGTTAAAAATCAGGTTTTTGAATACTGATTGCTGTTATCTTTAATCTTACTTTAAAAATTGGCGCAACACGATCTTCTTCGCTTTTCCTGTGGCTTTGTGGCAAATGAAGCTTTGTCCGTTAGCCGCTTTGACTGGAATTTCATGATTATTTACCATTACCTATCCCACAATCCATTGCGGGGTTGTCGGGGCAATTTTGATGACGTACGATGGACCAGCTTCCTCCATTTTCTTTGTGAATCTTTGATGCTGAAATATGTCTAGTCTCTCCTGATGTTATCCCACTTTTTCTTTTCCTGTTTCTCTTCCTGCTTCTAGGTACAGTACCCTGAAAGATATTCTTTGTAAGTCCATTTTATTTAGCGATATGCCTGTACCATTTTAGCTTCCGCTTCCTGAAGAATGCAACAAGGCCATCATGAGGCGTATTCTAGCAGATGTCAACGTTGGTTACATGTCCAGTTGCCCAAGTTTTTCCGATAACATTTAATTTATCATGTCTTTGCTTCGTGAGAGCCCATGTGCGCATGCATTTAGAAGTAATTAAGCGCAATGCTTCTATTTTCCCACTCCAGTGAGTTTTTTTGTGTTTATCTCTGTTAAGCATCGCAAATTGTTACAAAAACCAAGGCATTAACCTAAAGATTAGAATTACATTCTTAAATAGTCTTGTCAGATCGCGACCCTCATATAGTTGTCATGCATGGTGCCAAATTCGTTCAGAAATATCTAAACTGTCAGCTCTATACAATCGCATTCTCAGATCAATGGTTAATAATGGCTTTGAGAGATTGGAGCATGTAGCGAAGACCATCCTTTTCCGAACCTTGTAATCTGACGCTACACAATCACAAACAAAGAGATTTACTTGAGGCGTTTCAGCAGTAGCGACAAGTAAAATATATAACACGTGTAACTCGATGAGAAAATAATAACATAAGTTGGTGACATTCTGCACATTTTTAGACAAAAGGTTAAGGAGGAAAACCCCATAAATAGTAGAAACTGCAATAACCGTTACTGTACTTGAGAAATCTATTTTCCTGAAAAATTGTTTTCAGAGAAAGATTTTATAAATTTCAACTTAAAGTAGCACTGGCTGCTCGATCAATGAATTCCGAATGTTTCCTTGTAAGGAAACAGCTAATATTACCATTAATATTCCCTTGCTAGATGGCGTGTCCAGTCATTTTACAAAGTTGGAAAGTTATTTTCCTCTCCCGCCAAGGCATCGATATCATTGGCTAAACTAAGGTTGGTCATTTTTCTACCACCAACGGAGCCCACGGGGTTTCTCATTGAATCCGCCATGATTCAATCCAGAAAAATGTTGGAAAGGGTTGGTGAGTGTGGACATCCTTGTCGGACTGCAATTGTTGTCCTGAGCCAGTTCGCAATGGACGTCGTTATAAATAGAAATGCCATCTTATTTACTCAATTATCCTACTAAAATGACGCTAAATTCCCCCGACAAAATAAACGATATGCCCTATAGAAGTCTTAATTTATAACTATCATAATAATAATACACGATAAGTAGTTAATGAAGTTAGATGAATAAATAATTTTTATCATATAATTTTTCATAGATAATTATTTTTTTTAAGTTAGAATAATTTTTTTACATCTAAGAGGAACTTTAGGGGATCACCAGCAGAATCGCTTACATACCCAGAATATGTGTTAAAATTTGTGTGGACTGAAGGTATACCAAAGTGTTGGGAGGAGTTGATAGGTTCGCCTATCGTCTGGTTCACACTTTTCCCCTGAATTTTGAACAGTTTATTCCTGGATTCCTGTTTAAGATTCGTATTCCGGCTCTTCTTCAATTCTATACTTCTGACGTCTCCACCGAAACACTGAAATTTTACTTAATATTTATTTTTTTCCTCAATAGGAGGAGATAGGTTTGCCTATCGTCCGGTTCACGTACTTCGTCAGTCTTTTGAACAGAAATAGTTTATCCCTTGTTTTCTGTTTAGGAGTGGAAATTACTAAAGTCATACCCAAATTGACGGGCAGGCTACATGACTGCAACGCAATACCTAAAAAATTATATGTATAATATGCATTATATTATTATATAGGAAGAGGCACTGACATTTCTTGGCCTGACCCACTTCACAACTTCCCCACTCTGTATGCATGTATGAATATTACTTATTCGGTTAAATTCATGAGTCTATCACGCCAACCATCACTATCCTCCATCAGATTTGGAAGATCATTAGGATAGCATTCTGTGTCATAGCATAGTTGATCAATGATAGGTGAATGATGTGCAACCAACCCGTTTTGCTCCATTGCTAGGTCTCCAGAGCAGTAGATCACTCGCAAGTTCTTGTTTTTCTCGCCAGCAATGTCCTGCAAAGCACATTCCCCGTTCACGTAAGACTGTAAAAATATCAAAGATGGGTCCACAGAGCTTTGAATTAGATGGATGTTGTCGCCAATAGATGTTAAGTATAGCACTTAACATCCGAGTGTTGGTTCCATCAAGCTTGGACTCCAAGGTTTTAGTTAATGTTCAAGCAGTGGTACAATACTTTAAAACCTCTTCTACGGTGGTGCGACAGAATCTCTGTTTGAGGTTCTATGGTAGACCAGATTTCCAGATTACATTCATTTTATTCAAGGCGGTCCAGGCTTTAGTCGTGCAGATTTTCACGTCATTTTCAGTAGAAATTATTTCGCTTTCTGCTTTCATTATACAGTTGCGGATCAAGGAATTTGAAGAGAGGAGTGTTCAAACAGAAAACATTGCAATGAACACAACTAGAGATCAATGATTGCGCGGGGAATTAATTTTCTCAAAATGTATGCATTTTTTCCACTTAAATTTGAGCTGTAGAGTTGATCGGATAACAGAAGAATAAGATTACAGGTCTGTTACTCTTGTTCTTGCAATGATTCAGCAAATGAAAATAAAAATAAAAACTAACTCAAACAAAGATGGTCATTGTTCATATGATATTTATATATTTTTAAATCAATATATTCTATTTCAGGCATTGTTTCATTTCCCATGAAGGATTAATAACGGGAGTCTACCTGCAAATGAGTTTTGCGCTTCGGGCTTTTCGACCAACGAGTCTCATATGTTTAATGTTCTGGTCGTATTCAAAGAAAACATCTTGTGATTTTTGGAAGATCCAGAATACCAGGGCAATTTACAATCATGAACACACACACACACACGCACGCGCGCTCACACACATACACACACACAGATATATAAATACATATATGTGATATCTATCTATCTATCTATGTGTATGTATGTATGTATGTGTGTTTGTGTGTGTGTGTGATAAGAATATATTTTTAAGGTGCGCTATATATGGGTAAATATAAGTATGTAGATATAAAAGAGAACACTGAAGTTAACACTTTCATGCATAATCGTCAGGCCTGAAGATTGCGTTCAAACATGAAGGACTGTCACCTCTCGCTGTTGCCCTCAGTGTCATCTTATATATATATATATATATATATATATATATATGGTGTATCAAAAATACTTTTACAAACTTTGGGGGCGGGTACCTCACACAAAAACAAGGACAAAAGTTCATATTAAATCCATGAAAGATTGATAGGTAAGGGAGGACTGTTTCCATGGGCTGCATTTTACCCCGGCCTTTGGATTCTTTCTGTGGGACCTCCTAAACAATTGGTTTATGAAGCGAACATTAATAATACACAGACGCTTCATCAACGTATCACGGGGGCATGCGAAACGATTCGATACCGTGTAGGAATATTTGAAAAGATCCGCTAGTCAACAGGTGTATGCATATGTATTCTCTGTGTTTCTGTATTATCTGTGCTTGTGTGTGCGCATGTCTGCGCGCTCGTGTAAAAGACAAGACGAGAAACTATTCTTAGCCGACGCGTTTCGTCCTCTGAGGGAATTTATCGATCAAATGTAAGATTTATTTTGTAGCACATGTTTATATACAAAAGCAAGGATGTCATTGATTTAAAAGGTTTTTAAATTTGGGAACGTTCATGAATATTCATCGCGGGTTGAAAGGTCAGTCAAAATATGTGGAGGACACAAAGTGCCATAACTCAAAGTCTAGTAAAGTGAGAAATAGCCAAGAATATATCTTTTTTTTTATATAAATAAATATTGTTTGAATCGAGATCAGGTCGTTATAGTTTGGGATGGACATATATGCTGTACATCTTCAAAAACATGAGGTAATTGATTTAACCGTTTCTTTTTTTTCGATTTTTCAACATATTTGTGGTCGTGTATTTTGGTTTGGGAAAGTAGAAATTATTTCAGTAATATATATATATATATATATATATATATATATATATATATATATATATATATATATATTTGTTTGAATAAAAGACAGACCACGTTAAGATTCCATGTAATAAGTTATTTCACCATAACCCCTTTAACAGGGTTCTGGATCATCAGACTTTACTTCCAAAAGCTAACATATCTGCTCTGAATTTTACATTGAGCTCTCTGATATCATCCTCCTCAGGTCTACCCATACGGATTACCTAAATTTGCATAAACTATATATATATATATATATATATATATATATATATATATAGTGCTATCCAAAAGTTAGAACGGAATGGTTTCTGCAAAGAAGGAAAAGGAATGAAAACTAAATATGACGTTTTATTTCCTGCAGAAGTGATTTCAACATTTCAAGAGATGTGCCAAATATCCGGGGAATAGAGGAAACGCTGTGTAACTTGACAGATCGCGCCTTGCGCGAACGCGCACGCGCGCGCACACACACACACACACACACACACACACACACACACACACACACACACACACACACACTTTATGCTAGATATTTGTAGTGATATTTGTGTATTGTATTTCGCTGTTCGCACTTCTTGTGAGTGTTCTTTACTAATGTATCTTCTGATATGTTTATTTGATACCTATTTATATGTAAGCGTTTAAACATTTCTAAGCAGGAATTTCAGATTCGGCCTAATGGTCAACAGCACAGAAATTGGGATCAGCAAACCGTGTTCAAATCCGACTGAAGTAGACCTTGTCGAAGACATGAACATTCATATCTCAGTTAGAAATTTTCTCTGTTGTTCATACAACAAAACTTCACACAACTTTTATGTTATTTAGGGAGGAGATGTGCGCCGTCATGTAATACACACTGAACCAAGAAATACAATGAAGCACTCAGTATCTTATTCTGATAATTTGATACTGAAATTCAATGTAAGTGTGTCTATGGAAATTGTGTTTATTCAAAGTATGTGCATGTGTGACCCTTGTCTGTATATACTCATGGCAATGTTTTTCTGCTCCTCAGTGTGCTTGTGTGTATATCTATTTATCCTCCCCGCACACACACACACACATGTTTTTGTATATGACATTGCGTTGAAATGCTGCGCATACATCATTTTATGTATATGTGCAAACATTTATGATATATGTGTGTGCGTGTGCGCACGCGTCTGTGTGTGTGTCCGCTTTTATAGTGAAAGAAAATGATCAGTAAATGGGCATTAATGGAAAAAGTGAATCAGTGTCTATTTTAAGTCTGCCATTTTTGATCACGTGGGTTGCTTTACAGTAAAGACAGGAAGAAGGGGCCAGCGGGGTAGTGGAGTTGATGACCAGACAATAAAAAAAAGTGAAAAAAAGTTAAAATTTTCAGAAAATAATCGTAATGATGATGATGATGACAACTACGACGACGATGATGATATGAGTAATAATAATAATAAAACTCGGTATGATAGACTAGGCCAATATCGGCACTGGAAAATATGCAAGTTTTACGGGAAGGAAACTACAAGAAACTGGCATGAACGTCATCCAGACCCACTTACAGAGATAGAACCTGTAAAATTTTATGGATTTTTACAATACACAGAGACAAAACAATCAAAACTAATCGCCCAGACATCGTGATCAAAGACAACAAGAAAAGAATGTGCTTTCTTATTAACATGGCAGTCCCAGCAGATTTTAATGTATCTTTGAAGATCTTCAAAAACTATGAAAATACAAGGATCTCGAAGTGAAACTCTCAAAAATGCGACATGAGGAGATCAATAATTCCAGTTGTAGTTGGAACCTTCAGATTGATTGGAAAAGGGTTCGACAGATTCATTGAAGTAGCCCATGCCTTAATGAAATAAAAAAAAAAATGTACTCACAAGTAAAGCTTACACGTTACGAAGGGCTTTATTTATGTAAAATGTGTATAAGCGTAGCTTTTTTTTTACAAAAATGATCAGTGGAAAATGTCATGAAGCCATTTCTGACCTTAGGTCTCTGGTTGGGACCCGAAAGGAGATGTGTATACAACAGAAATCAAAGGGAATAATAATAAATATTTAATACAAACACGATAACTTGAAAAAGCTATTGTATGAACAAATCGAGGGAATATTAGATAAGCTAACACGGCCATGGCTACGTCGAGAAAACGTCAAAAGAGAAACAATTGCTTTTAAAAGCGGCCCTTAAGGATGACAAAAGAATCAGCTTCATAAAGACCAAGCGAGGCAGAACAAAGTGATCAGTAACTTTAAACTGGGTCGAAATAAAGATGAGACAATCATCTATGAACTAAGTGAATGTATGAAGATGCTCGAGAATAGGCATAACTGGGTGGGATCAGCTGGGAACTGTTCAAGCCACTAAAATTTGATCCTACAGACCAGAACCTGTCTTAGATAATGAAACCTGTGAAATCCTCTGGGATTTTGAGATTTAAACGGATTATGCATTCCAGGGTGGAAGATCGGATTTAGTAGGGGTAAACAAGAAGAAAAAAAATGCAGATTTTTATCGCTGTTCTGTCGGACGAAATAGATATGTTGTTTGACTTTACTAGAGAACTGAGGAAGTTGTAAAACGCGAAGCTGACAGTCATGCCAGTTATTATAGGAGCGCTGGGAACAGTCTAAAAAGCATTGGAAAAATACTGGATGAACTAAAAATGTTGGAACCAGTTGGATGACGGTATTATTGAAAGCAACCAGAATACTGAGAAGGGTGCTGAGGTAACTTGCTGTTACATAAGCTCCTGAGTAGTTTACAAATTAGTACTGCTATGAATTATTCAATAATAATAATAATAATGATAATAATAATAATAATAATAATAGCGCGTGGAATACGAGGAGATATGACGTGTTTTTCGATGTTCCGTAGAAACGTAAAATGTATAACGGATTTAATGTAAATATTTCAACGTAATTTTTTTTAATATCCACCATGAAAAACAACAGTAGAGGGGAGAGTACAAACGAGGAGTTGTTTTGGAGAAAAAGTAAAATTCTATAGAACCTTGAATTTCGAATGGATCATCCATGACAGCTCTGAAGAGAGAGATCTATCGAGAAACAAATCTGTTAGATAGATACAATCATTCCAGCACAGTTCATTGATTGAGAGTGAACATCTGGAAATGTATCTGAGGAGAGAGAGAGAGAGAGAGAGAGAGAGAGAGAGAGAGAGAGAGAGAGAGAGAGATTGGGGAAGGGAGATGGATAAATTGTTGCATATGGAGTGGGTAGTAGTTCCCCTCATTATTGAAACATTTGGAATAAGATTGCAAACTCTTACAAGATGACAAAAACTGGAAATCACTGTAACAACTGTAAATAATCCATAGCATTGTTGAAATCTACCCGAATGCTTAAGAGGGAGGCTACTATTATTCTGAGAAAACACATTGTCACTTGATCCCCAGCTAGATTCACGAGATGATTCTAATGATGATGATGATGATGATAATAATAATAATAGTCGCCATATATAAAACATATAATGCATATCTATCTATCTATCTATCTATCTATCTATCTATCTATCTATCGGCAGGAACTAAGATTTTTTTTCCAATTGTCATTTTTATATCTATCTATCTATCTAGCTAGCTAGCTAGCTATTAGGATATTACAACATGAGAATAAACGCTACATAAATGCAATCATGTGTACCAACACATCTCATCTCATACAGCTCTACTTTTGTATTAAGCCGTCTTTTAAATTAATATTACGAACGTTGGGCTTTATATTCGATTCATTCTCATTTCATTTGGATATCTATCTATCTATCTATCTATCTATCTATCTATCTATCTATCTATCTATTAGCAGAAAATTACATTATATAGAGATGGACAAATTGCCCAACTCTTAGCCGTGAACTCTTCTGATGGCGGAGTAAACCGAATAAAATCTTATGTTAAACTCAATAAATAAAAATGAATATTTATTCAATGGTGAATAGAATGTTGCCATTTTTTGGGGAAGTGGGCGCAGAACAATATCCTAGAACCCGAGAAGCACACACACACATACAAATCCCCCCCCACGCACGCGCACGCACGTGCGCGAGATCTGATCACAAAGTATCGGGGCTGGTGCTATGAAAAGAAAGCTACAACGCATCGATTCGGCTTTTAATCTCCTTCGAAGCAGTCCCCTTCTGAATCTACACATTTTATCCAGCATCGTTTCCATTGATGGAAGCATTCCTTCTGGAACTCCTTTTTTTGGGATAGCGTCTCATCGCATTCTCTTGGATTTCCTGGACGTATTGAAATCTTGTTCCTTTCAAGTGGGATTTGATTTTTGACGTGGAAAAAGTTTCAGGAACGAGATCTGGGGAATATGGTGGTTTGTCGGATCTGGGTGATGTTGTCCTTTGCCAAAAACTGCTGCACAAACCATGGTCATTGATGGAACCTCTGGTGTAGTGAAACGACCACACTCTACACACTTTCCTTCCAAGCACTGCTATAAGTAACGTAAGCGAGCGAGAACGTTATAACGTGTGTGTATGCACGATAGAGTTCAAGGTCAATCTTTTCCAATTGGTTTCACTCTGCGTAGTTTAGCTCCGTTACTATAGCAATAGTCTCGATACTTTTTGATCAGTCCTCGTATTGTGTCTGTAATACTTTTCAGGAGGTATGGTGGATAGCGGCTTGGATTGAGGAGAGCCGAGTTCGAATTCCAGTCGAATCCATTACATTCACTTACGTCCTAATACCATTGGAAAAGGTATGAATCCTCTTCTCTCCCCAGCTATGGGTAAATAGCAGGACAGACCGGGTTCTATAGCCTTGGATGGCAAATGGTCTACCACAGAAAGAAATGGCAACTTACTGCGGGAAAAAACTGCCTCGTCAGTCATGTATCGAAAGATACATGATCGCCTAAGCGTGTATCACGCATGGCACATAACTAAATACTTTTCAATATTTATATAAAATTTTAAAAAGACAGGTAATTTGATTATCTTTATGTAATGGAACCTTTTGATGACGTCGTAGAAATAGAATTTTCTGTTATATTAAATCTAATAAATAAAATACCATAATTTATTTATGTTTGCAATAATTTTAGATCATTGATTATTTTCATCCCCAACATAAATGGGTAGTAATTTTGAAATTCTATCTTGTACTGATGAAACTACTACTCATAATAATATTAATCGACAAATCAGAAACACAATAAATGTTGTCTTTATAGAAAAATAACGGTAAGCCACATTCAACTGGTTAAAAAAGAAAAAAAAAACAGTTATGATAGAGTAAGAACATATATATACTGAGAACCATAGTTGGGTTCGATGATGTAAGCACGTGTTATAGGAAAAAATTTAGAAACTGGCCTAGAAAATTTAATTTTTTTAAAATAAAATTCCCAAACCGGTCACCAAATTAAAGCCAAAAGACGGAATTTGGTTGTGGTTAACAAGGAAAAGATATCATGCCATATTGTAGACGTTGCTGTTCCAGCAAATCACATCAAAGAAAACGAAAAATTAAAAAAAACAGTAACAGAGCCATACTCGGAAAATGAAGTTGTGTACCCTGACAATTGCAGTCGTATCCATAATAACTGGCATATTCGGAGTTGTCATAAGATTATAGGAAATAGTGATTTGATAAAAGTCGAAACAGTACAACAATCCGGCAGTGCTGATGTGGGTAAGAACACTAAGAAAAGACACTTAATCTCACTCAATCCCTAGACACGAAAATACAATATCCTGGTAATCTTGGTTCCAGATCTGCTCCGGGTTATTTATTTATTTATTTTTATCCAACGTAATAATGATTCAGTAATATACCTGTAACCCACGAATTATAAACATCTTTTTAATTTATGTGCCACATCCTTTCAGTATATAGGAGATCATGACTCACCACAAATTTCTATCTTGTGTGACACGTGGCAGTTTTTCTGCTTCTGCTAAGGCGGTCACGCCATCTTATCAAGAAAGTGCTCGCTGTCTTCCCCGATCTTTCTTGCCCTCAGTATACCCAGTGAGGATGAAATTTTCTAAGCCCTCATTCTGTTTCCAATGAATTCCAGCTGTGTTTTCCAGATTCTGGGTAGAAGTGTTCTTTCTGTGGCTATTTTCTTGAAGACTTCCTTGTTGCTTACTCGCTCCGTTCATGGAATTTTCAGTTTTCTTCTGTTGAACCACATTTCTGCTGTCTGTAGTTTTCTCATCATCCGTGGGGAGATTGTCCAGCATTCACTGCCAGGTAAGAGGATGGATATCATATAGCAATCCAGCATTCTATTCTTTGTTTCTAACTAAATTTTCACGTTTCTCAGCACCTAGTTTAGCTTTTGGAACGCTTATTTCACTAGTCCAGTGCGTATTTGGATTTCAGTATAGCATTTTCCCCTCTCTTTTACGAAAGTAGACAGAGAGGGAAGGAAAAATCAGAGGAAGAAAATTAGAACGTGAATCCAGAGACAAACAAGAGAAATGAAATTAGTACAAAAATGGTAAGGAGAGTAAGTAGGAGGAGGAAGAAGAAGCAGAATAGAAAAGTAAAGAAAAATATGAATGTAAAATGAAGTGGGGTGAAAAAGGAAATAAAAAACAGGAAGATGCGAAAAGGAAGACAAAAGTAGAAAGAGAAAGCAAAAAGAAGAAAATGAAATGAAGAAAGTAGACATGGCAAAGAAAAGCAAGAAAGAGAGAAAGAGAGAGAAAGAGAGAGAAAGAGAAAAGAAGGAAAAGAAGGTAAGAAGGAAGTAAAAGAACTGCGAGAAATAATGATAAAAGTAGAGTAGCAAGTTAGGCGAAAGAAAGAAAGAAAGAAAGGAAGGAAAGAAGAAAGAAAAAAAATCCCTCAAAACGGCGAGCTTCAGTGAAATCTCCATAGGCAGACAGACTTGGCTATTTTCGTTTTAAAGGATTGCGAAATCGTCTTTAGAAAATGGTAACTGCGTGCAGAAAAAATTCCAATTTCTGCTTGAAGGAACCAAAAAGTCTAAATCAATCAAAACCGATCAACAATAAAGGAATTGAAAGGAAATGAAATGCACAGAAAATAATTCAAATCGATGTATTTTTGGAATACATGTGTATAAATATATAGTTATAATCAATATTTACTTGTAATTCGTATGCAAATACATAGCCGACCATATACATACCTATATGTTTAAAAAAACCCAAAACGACATAAGTATACGTTTTTATTTTAGTTTCCTCTGCGAGGAGTTCGCCGAGGTTCTGTTTTTTGGTGTTTCATGGCATCTTGATAGCGATGGAGTTAGTTGGCGATTTCCATGTTTCCTCCCTGAAAAGCATGTAAAAGGAAAAATTGGTGTTAAAGAGAATGACCAGGTATCTGACGCGACAGCACGGGTCTCAGTCCACTGTGACAGGCAGTTGGTGAGATCTTTGGAAAGAAACATGATCAATCCGACATTAATATTAAGTGGTCTAAGCCGGAATACGAACTTGATTTTTGTTTAGGTTGCTGTTTGTTTGTTTCTTTACTTTCTTTCTTTTTTGGCAGTCTTGTTAATGGTAGGGTCAATTTTATCACTTCTCATTCAACTATTACTTAGTTGATTCTGACTGTATAAAATACCCAATGGAAACGATCTCTCTCAGTTTCTCTCTCTCTCTTTATATATATATATATATATATATATATATATTTGTCTGATTTCTTTTTGAAAAGATCTGATGAATTGGATTGTAATTACGATTCCAATGTAATAAATTATAACCATGGAATATTAGAGTTTAAGCTTTTTATTATATTCTTACTCTGTCCTGGACATTGAGTTCTACCTGGATTCTATCCTCTTGAAAAACTTTTTATATGTATATGTATGTGTATGTATGTATGTATATATATTTATATAGTTTATATATATATATATATATATATATATATATATATATATATATATATATATATATATATATATATGTTTCATAAAATAATATAGACAAGTGTTGTCTATTTATTTTATGTAAATTCTTTTCATAACGTCTGATTAGCTTAATAACATTATCATTAAACGAAGAAAGAAAATTACAATATTGATACATATTTTTTAATCCAATCTAAGCTTTCGGCTTGCATAATCCATTATCAAAGATGACAATAACTGTACAATATATTAAGCAATACATGGACAAAAAAGTGATGATAGTCTGTTTCTGGATGTATGCATGTGCGTGTGTGTGCATGAGTGTCTTTGTGAGCACCTGCTTGCATTCAAGTGTATACACATATGCGTATACGAGGGTTGGTTGAAAATTCATAGGCTGACCAAGATTCTCCCATGGAATGTGACCAAATGAGGTTTATTTTTCAACCTGGTCCCACTTGCGCTCCGCACACTTCTTCCATCGGTGTTGCAGTGTTTAGATTCCATTAGTGAAGAAGCTATCATCCAGTTGTTAAAAAAATCATCAACTATATATGTTGTCATCATCACTGTGATGCTGAATCCTAACCAAGTGTTTTTTTCATGTTGGGGAACAGATGATAGTCAGATGGGTTTTTAAATCAAGAGAATTGTGATAGCGATCAACCAGTTCAAAGTCACGGTCACACACAGCAGCCACTGAAACCACGGACTTGTGTGCTGGAGAGTTGTCCTGATGAACCAAGACCACTTTAGTCAGTTTTCCTGCCTCAACAAATTCGCATAGCACTCTCCATTGATGGTGTGGTCCTTTTTGAGATAGTCAATAAACACAATATCTTTTGCATCTAAAAAAACTGAGGTCATCACCTTCCCTGCAGATGAAACGACATTAGCCTTCTTTGGAGCAGATGATGAAATCGAATTGGTATATGTACGCTTCGGCTTAAGAAGTGGTTTCCATGTGGTAAAAAAAGAGAAGCAGGTTCGATTCCTGTCGGAGGTTGAATTTTTCTTTAGTACGAATTCTCAGTTTAGACCGGTTGTTTTTAATTTCACTGATTAATAAAAAAAAAAAACAAAAAAAAAACAAAACAAAAAAAAAGCAGAGGTAACAACTTAGACAGCACTAAAAATAACGTTTATACTAATAAGAAATAATGCTGGATGAAAATAACCTTCCAAAAAGTACACACACACAACCACAACACACATGGCCTGAAGATTGTATTGAAGATTGCATTGAAACGGATTGTCGCCACTTGGTGTTGATCCCTTTTATATTTCCATCCACTCACTTTTACCAATAAATATAGCATACCTTAAAACTATATTTTTATCACGCACGCACACACAAATACACACACACAGTCACACATATATATGTATATATATTGACAGTAATTGTTCTTGCAGTCATGTCATTAAAAAGAATGAAAATTTTATGCCTGTTAAATATATTGATCATTTTTATAGTATGCGAATAACTTTCTGAAAATGTCACTGTTGATGGATAAAATAGCCAAAATTCATATTAATACAATATAAAATAGCTGAAATTCATATTAATAATCGAAAGCTTAGTATGATTTTTGAGTATTTTGTATATCAAGTACAGTCAAAAAGTTATTAGCATACTTGAAAAAAAATGATCAATAAATTTAATAGACATAAAATGATTATTCTTTTTATAATATATATATTTAATAATAATAATAATAATAATATATGGAGAGATATATTCTTACTGTATTCTTATTGCAAGGAAATTAACATCAAATAAAAGAAAGTGAATCACTAAAGGTATCTTTTTTATTTTTATAGCTGCTATGGTTCGTCTTACATTCAGTCTAATTTTCGCTAAAATGATGCAATAAATGAAATTAATGGGCAAGAATAAGAAAACCGATACTCAGTCCGAAAAAAGAGGGACCTAATAATCTTATTATACTCCAAGCCTCTGTTTTTTTTAACCATCAGTCTTGTTCGACGTTTAGGTAATAAGAGCCATAATGATCGTTAATGAGTACGGAAAATTTTCTTACCGAACTTCTCTTCTTAATATGGAAGCAATTTCTTTTTTTATTTTCGCGTAAAAAAGACTGATTTTATTCATTAAAGTGTATGAATAGGCAGATATCGTGGAAAGAGAAATTTATTGATGTATGCAGATAATTTTCAACGCATTGACAGTTAGCAAGTTTTGACGAAATTTAGTAAGTCAAAAACGAATACGTCCTGATATGTATTAAAATACACACACACACACACACACACACACACACACACACATATATATATATATATATATATATATATATATATATATATGTATGAAGATAATCACCATGCTTGGCTTAGTCTTTTTTTTTATTTTTTTAAGCGTTTCACCCCAAGCAAGGCGAGAAGCCACTAGGACGCAAGGCATTACAGAAAATTTGGAGCAAGATCAGATAGGAGTGATAGAGGAAAGGATGAGGAGAAGGATAGTGGATAGATCAAGGCAACTGGAGTCTAGCACAAAGGTAGAATAGAGAAGTGCCTACTGGGAATTACATCCCCTGACAATGGTTGGAGATTTTAAATTGACAATCTCTCTGTCTGTTTTTCTCTGTCTGTCTGTTCCCCCTTCTCTCTCTCTCTCTCTCTCTCTCTCTCTATCTATCTATCTATATATCTTTAATCAATTTGGTAACTTAGCTGTTGAATATATTTAACATACACTCTTCAGATTTGATAGTGAAAGTTCAGTATCAAATGACCTGAAGAGTTGATGCGATTCCATGAAACACATAGTAGCGACATTCAACAGCTAAGTTAATTAATTCTGTTTATTTATTATTATTATTATTATTATTTAACGTTCTTCTCCCACACAGTTTTTGCTTTCATGCGTACATTGTGGGTGTTCTCCATCAAGTAGCACGACATCAGATAAAACTTTTCGCAGAATATTTGAAGTGGCAAGTAACGTAGAATTCTGAAGTGATGGGATACTAAGCTATTATTATTATTAATGGTAGATCACTTGATATCGAGCACTATATTTACAAAGACAGCTTGCCTTGAATAGGTTACCTTCAAAAGCTATCACGGTCGACCGATTTTACCATATATATATATATATATATATATATATATATATATATATATATATATGAGATAACGATATATATGAGATAACGATATATATGAGATAACGATATATATGAGATAACGATATATATTTTTATATATGAAGAATAGTATTGCGGAAATTGTATGACAAAGTGGAAATAGTTTACTTGTGACGCGTTTTGTCCTTCAGGACTACATCGGACTAACTTTGTTATTTTGGTAGAGGGGTGCTGGGAATTCTACATTTTTTTAAAATGACGTCCTCTCAGGCAAATTTCTGTTTCTTGAACACACAACGAGTCAACCTTTCGTTTATACCGCAACAATGTTGAGGGAACTTAGATTATTTAGAGAGAACGTGCATAATCTGGCTTGATTCACAGTTGAAAAAAAAAAGCCAATATGTTCAAATCCTCACGTGTGATGACTCTTGACGTCCTTCATGCACAACCACCGAGGGCTTCGAAAAAGTTTTGTCTACACAGTTTCGCTCACAAAGCTTGTGTCTATTTGTGTTATAGTGGCCTGGTACTTACCAACGCTAACGAACACTGGGATCGTTTCCCTCGGCTGATATCAAGAGGTCACCTACCTTACTGTTATACTGGAACATACCTATCCTATTGTTAATAGACTCTCCCACCTATAATAAGTAGGATTAGTAACAGTCGCCAGGGGGCTCAGTGAGTTGGTGGGACAGTCGATGTCGGACATTAAAGTATCAGCCACCACAACTAGATTGCTGCGTCATTAACTATTATATCAAGTTCCTAACGTTTTGTACGTCGAACCTTTTTAGGACCGACTTAGTGAAATACAAGCCTCCACTGTGAAACTACTCTATAACACTTACAAATCGACCATGCCGCGATTCGAACCCTGTTGAAACACTAACATTTTAACCACTATATATATATATATATATATATATATATATATATATATATATATATATATATAATCATCCGTATACTTATATGCATATGTGTGTAGTGCTTATATGTGTAAGTGTATATAAATTTCTATGACATCTTAATACGTATAAAAAAAAAATTATCTGTTATTACATATAGAGGCTCGCACACACATACACAATCTGACGATCCGTTTACGTGAAACCTATGTAGGTTTGCCTGGTTCCTTAGGATTATCAGAGGTTGAAACAAAGCATTCTAATGTTTGCTAAATGGATTCAACCAAAAACTTTTCTGCACTCTTCCTTACACACAAACATACACGAGCGCATATATATATATATATATATATATATATATATATATATATATATATATATATATATATATATATATATATATGCGCATGTGTGTGTGTGTGGAGGGGTTACGTTGTTTAAATATATCCACTTGCATACAGCTAGTCTTTGAAGTGGTCTAAATCATTTAAACAATCTCTTCATGTCTCCAGGTCCGCTTAATTCAGACGGAGGGCTTCTTTGTTCCTTTGACTATAAAGCCAATCAATAAGAACACATTTATCATCCTGTTTCCCCGGCTACGTTCCCTAAATGTCATGATGCTCGTATCTAGATTCTTCTCGTAAACACAGCCGGGTGAAAAATCTGAGCCTCGCTTCCACGACCATCATCCTACCTATTTTACGTCAAAGTTGAAAGTAATAATTTAATATTCATTTAATAAATATATTAAGTTTAAAGCAAATAATTTAGTTTTCGATAGATAATTTGGGCAATTAAAAGTTTGAAGTACTTTTCGTGATTCTAAAAATAAGTGGTTGAATAAAAATATATTTGCCTTATCAGCAAACTTCTATATTTAGACACTTGACCACAATATGAAAAAGTCTTCAGAATAAATGTACATTATTTTGTTTCGTTTTAGTTAATTTAAGAAAAATTATTTCTTAAAATTGAACTCGAAGTTTTCAGTTTTTAAAAGCAGTAAAGCAACTCCATAAAATTGTTCAGCATAAAATATTCATTCATGACGAATATCTGAAGAACTGATTGTGCGGTCCTGATGTCACTTGCCTATAACAATTAGTAAAGTTAATTTGATAAAATGATTCAATTCACTTCGCTAACTAAATTTTAAAAATGCATTAACCCACTAACCACTCGATTAATGTTATGATCTTTGTTTCTTAAAATTATAAACTATATTATGTCTTCCTTAAATATACAAGTAATTTCGACACATTCTCCGGTCATCATCAGGCATGGAAACTATTTTCTTTTTGGTAAAATTCAGGTAGCATTTAAAAAATTCAGTTAGTAATTTTAAAAAACAATGTTAAATTGTTAGGCCAAAAGTTTGAGCCCACCCTATGGATTTAATAATTAATTATTTTTTCATAACGTCTTTGGTTTAGCTAACTCTTACTAAGTTAGAATGTTGAAACTATTTATTTAGGTTAAATGTTTTATAGAAGGGGTTACCTAAAAGTTTAAATCCACTAACCATAAGATTACCATTAGCCAGTAACGTAGATTCGGTAAAAAAGCGAAAATTTAAGGAAACTTTATGAAGTAATCGGTTGATTTCGTTATTATTATTATTATTATTATTATTTCTGAATATATGATAAAACACTTCAAGAAGAGAAAGTCCCTTTGGCCCGAAGTGAGCTAGTAAATTAGTTTTGAAAAAAGCAATTAATTAATTAATCTATTAATTAACCTTCAATTTTTATGCGATTCATTGAAACCTTTGGCATTACAGGGCATGTAGATACACACAGTGGCTACTTAATTAAGTAAACGTGGACAAATGCTCTGTTATGCAAATTTATAATGACGTGAAAGCAGTTTTATGGATATAGGCATTTAAACATGGTCATGGCGCCTTGTTTAGTAGTATGGGGAAGAAATGTCATCTGAATGACTTTTAACACGGCATGGTCGTTGGTATTTCAAAAATGCTGATTTACTATCATTTTCCCGCACAACATTTCCAGAGTTTACAGATAACGGTCAGTAAACGAAAAAAAATCCATTGACTGAAAATTCTGCAAGAGGGAATCCTTGTTCATGAAAGTGGTTCGAGGAGAATGCCAAAACTGGTTGAAGCTGTTAAAATAGCAATAAGAGCATCTCTGAACGTGCAGTACGTCAAACCTTGAAGCAGATGGGCTACAGCAGCAGAAAGCCACACTGGGTGCCATTTCTGTCAGATAAGAACAATAAATTGAGACTAAAATTCTCTACGGATCACAAAAATTCAGCAGTAGAAGAATGTAAAACTGTTGCCTGGTCTAATGAGTCTCGATTTATGCTGCGACATTCCGATGGCATGACCAAGATTTTAATGAAAGTATCGATAAATCAGTCTTGCTGTGTATCAACGTTTCAGGTTGTTGCTTTAATGCTTTAATGTTATGGGAAATATTTCTTTCTGAGACCTTTGGCACTAATAAAAGACCGTTTAAAATCTGTAGCCTACCTAGGTATTGTGGCTGACCAGATACTTCAGTTTATGACTATAGTGCACTGATCTTCTAGTGTCCACTTCCAGCAAGACAACGCTCTGTATCACAAATCAGAAAATATTCGTAGATTGGTTCGTGAACGCAGCAAAGGTTTTGTTTTTGTATTAAAGTTGCCTCCACAGATCTCATTTGCATAGAGCACGTTTGGGACGAGGCGTAAGGGAGATTCTGTGCAGCCAAGAAATCTAAAAGAATTGCAGGCTGATAGCATAGCGATTGCGATCGTAGGGGCACCACATGTAGTAGAAGTGGTGTTCCTTGGGCAAGATAGCCTGACGGAGCTCAACCCTCTACAGGTTTGAATTTCTTTCTCCTAGACCGGTTGCCACCAAAGGCTATAGAACTCAGAACTGCTATTTTAGCCATAGCTGGCGGGGGTGGGGAGAAGAAGGGGATTCATACCTTTCCCAAGGGTATTAGCACGTAAGCGAATGTAATGGATCCAACTCGGCTCTCCGATTCGTGAATTCGAACCGCTATCCATTACTCCTCCATACTTCTATAATAACCACCGTGCTCCCAAATAACGACTGTTTCTAGAAGCCAAGAAGAAATGAAGTGGTTCTAAAAGCAAAAGGTTGTTCAACACGGTAGTAGAATATACCTGTGACTGGTTAGTGTAGATATTTTTAATATTAACGATGTTATTATTATTATTATACACTTAAGAGAAGAGAGTGATTTAAGAAAAGATAAAGAAAAGAAAAAAATCATAATGTTTGACAATGTTAAACAATATTTCGACAGTATGTTTGTCTTCTTCAAGTTATATTTAAAAAAAAAATTTCAAGTATAAAAATATATAAATCTACAAAAAATTATAAGTCTTTTTACGAACGTTGCTCGTCTTGTAATGAAAAAATGGCTGTGCTGGTAAACACGTGCCAAAACGAATGAAATGCCGCCAGCGAGAAACGTACAACTGAAACGTACTGATTCCCAGTTAATATACTCCTGATTCCCATTTAATATACACCGCCCAATGTACCAAACTTGATTTATGTGGGTTGCACAACGGAAAAATTAAGTAAAAGATTCACTGGACACCGGTATGATGTCAGACACAACAATGTGACATCAACGGAGCTTGCAGAATATTTTATTACAAACGGCTGTAATGTCGACAAGCATATTATGGCCCATATTTCGAAAAAAATATTCAGAACCTACCGACCTTTCGACACTTAAAACGTATGAGGATAGTTACGTATGCAAATTACTAACGTCTCGCCCCGGGAAGGAACAAAATGACAGGTGATTTCCATAAGATTTATACTAAGCTGTTTGACTGATTTCTATTAGTAACTAAACAACTAACAGAAAATTCCAAGATGAGCAAGAACATCATACGCACGTTTCACTTACATAACTTCGCGCTTTTCTTTTCAAAGTTTAAGCTTTCTATATTTATGCAATGCAAAACTTCTGGTTTACGTGCAGTGACCTTCAGAAAATAATTCGGAAGGAAGTATCTATCTAAACTCCATAAAGAACTTCCGCTGTAAAAGGAAATGGGTGTGCAGGTGTTATAATCGTTAGAAGCTTGAAATGAGAAATCGACGAGCCTAGTTCGAATTCCGGTTGTGCCCGTTACATTCACTTTTCGCACAAATATTCTTGGAAAAGGTATGAATCCATCTCTTGTATAGTTAACATGGCAGGACAGACAATGTTGGCAAACAGTTTATGAATATGATAACTCTGATTTCAAAACTGTATCTTGTCCTGGAGAAGAACATACTGTAAAGCCAAGGGAAGGATTAGAGTGTTCACAATTTACTGCAGTGCGAGGCTGTGGACCTATAATATCGACTGCGGTCGATGAGAAACGAGGGCGAATGGAATTAAAATAATAGTTTGAAAAATGTGTAGAATTATGAAAATATTTCATCTCAAAACTTCAAAGATAATAGCCTTCAATTTGAAAATCAACATAGACACGCCATACTATTTCTAACAGCGAAATCTATAATACTATAGTAGACAAATAGAATTAATGAACATTTAATAAATAAACACTTAATGTAAGCACATTACTATAGTGAATAATTGTCTCATAGCTTAGCTAGATACCGTTTGCTATACAAAGGTATTCATACTTAAAATGGTAGCAGAAGCACAACTTAAGTCATTCACAGATGAAATTTCCCTTGCTACGTAAAGATTTGTTTTTTTTTAAAGAATAAAATGA